>JAYJMF010241788.1:0-14460 GCA_036873715.1 Salvia sclarea
AATCCAGTTACCTTAGTTGCTCTGGCCTGTACTAGTGCAGTCTCAAATTGTTTCTCGAGATGTACAAAGTCAGTAACACTGAGGTTGTCGCTGGACGGATCCTCAACCTCCCTGCAAAAATAGGAAAAACCGGTGTGTTAATAGGCAAGCCACTCGATGCAAACTTCAGAATATTCTCCAAAAAAATGCCAACTTAAGAAAACAAAGTAGAGGGATGAATTTGCCGCCTTTCCACAATTTGGAGGAGCTCCTCACATTTGAGGAAACGTGAATATTTCGAATATTGAGCCTGACATGGAAATAGAAAAAAACCTTCACAATATGAAAGAAAATTCATATAATTTTAGGATTATGAAGCCTGTTTGATTTATATTCCATCACTGTCTAAGACAGATTGTAGAGACAAATTACACGGATAGGTAACATATTTGAAGTAATTGACAACTAGTACTAATTTTAGGGAAGGTAGAACAATGGTTGAGAGCAAAAATTGAAAATTGGAGGTGTTGGGAGAGACTTGCAAGAAAAATAGAATAAACTCAAACAGAATGCCTGGTGAATATGTTACAGACTCACAGTAATGGTCATTGTGAACAAATGTGTACAAGCTAGAAAACACTACCCCTACATGCTATCTCCATAGCTAAGTATAATATATAATGTAAATTCATTGAATATGTCTAACACATAGATACATAATATACTATAAACATGTGCAGTTTTGTATGAAGAGTGCGTAACTATTACTAGTATGAAACATGGCATAAGCATAACTACACATTGTCATACTAGTATTTCTGTGAAGTTATATCTATACAATAGGAGTGGATAATATACAACAAAATACTATATTGGCAATTGAATCATATGGAGTTTTTTTTCATCCAAAGCTAGAAATATAAGCCTAATTTTATATTAACTTCCAATGAGATCACTAAGAGAACAGTTCATGATACAACTGCTGATTTTTCATATTTACTTACTTATATACTATAATCTATATTTTGCATCTAAATGACTACATCTTATATTTACACACACGTAAACATCATGCATTTACTTTCAAATTTGTTATATAAAAAAATTAATATTTTACATCTCTACCTATACGGAATTATTTAGAGATAATGCTGATTCTGCAAATTCAACAGATTCTTTTTCCACTGCCCTTCATGAAACAGGCTTAACACAAAAAAAAAAGAAAAAAAAAAAGAAAATAAAAAGAAAAAGAGATCTGTTTATTGAGCAAGTTGCAAAAAGAAAAAAACAGTAGTGTAAAGGAAGGCAAAAAATACTTCTCAGCTAATACAACTGTATGACGCAGAAGGATAGAAATTAAAGTATGGAGGCATAGTTTCGAAATCTTTTCGCACGAGCTCTTGTTTTGCTAGCATTAAATGTTGCATAAACTGTCCCATAACAGCAGGTAAAATAAAAGATACTCGTAGTATACCTGCAAACATATTTTGGCTTTTACTAGAAGCAACCCCACAAGGCCTAAACCCACTTTAATTAATTTCAAAAATAGATTCACTTACCTGTGTCTCACCAACTTGAGTGGAGGGACCTGCATCTGTCTCAGCCCGAGTATTATACCGTTGCACGATCTCATTCAAGCTGGATAGCAATTCAAGTTCAGCTTTGTGAGAATAACAATCACAAAAAAACACCAAAATACATATATTCACTGGCGAAGCATGCATAATAAAGGATAAGAATTGCAATTGAATTTAAAAAACAAAACAAAACAAAACTCTTAAGTTAATAGCATTAGTCTCTAGGTAAATATCTAGAGATTCTTGCCCGACATAGAACACAAGGCTTTCCAAGTACGGAATCTTTCATCACAAAATATTTAAAGTTTTGTACATCATATATCTTGAGTCCACGGTTATAACATTTATTTTAAGTAGATAATAACCAATTTGAATTTATCGCAAAACACTCCACTTTTCAATTTTTCATACATCACAATCATGAGTCACTTATTATGAGGTTCACAATCAAGTGGGGAGAAAGAAAACAAATAAAAGCTACCACAACTGGGGCTTGTCTCACAACTTGTTCTTATCTTCTCACCTATAGTCCCTGAATGTGGACTTAATTCTGTATCGATAACTAGGATCCATGTACTTTGGTGCAACTATAGCATAGATGGGGCCCAAAAAGAACTTATAATGTAATCATGGTAGAAATTTTATCACCATGTAGACACATTCAAAGATCTTCTAGTGCAGAAATTCTCACCGAAGTTATATATTGTGTAAGTTATTTATCGTGTAAACTGGTCGACACCTCTGTATATTGCAAGTGAACTATTTATTGTTTTAGTCATCTTCTAGTGCAGAAATTCCTGACCAAATTACATAGTATGGCCTGTCCTTAGCTCTAGGTATGGAAGACCAATATTCCAGCCATTATACTAAACGTGGAAAGGTCTTCAAAGTTCAATCTAAACCTCCAAGATGTTAGGAAGAGCTCGTAAAACTTCTTCCACCATTGGTTTTTATCCTAAAAAAATCAACTGACGCCCTTCTTAAATGTCAAAGGGATTTCTTTTAGTACAAAATTACACATCCTCACTCTACTATATATTTTTTGATACAACACTTCTAGATAGTTTTTGGAAGAGCAATGACTAATGATCTGGCCCCATTGCATCATTTATTTAATTCCTGATATACGAATGAAGTTCACATGATATTCCTATCTTCTTCATGGAGTCTCATCTCAATTGCAAATTCAAAATCTCCCAACCCTAAAAGGATGTACATATGCAATAACATGTTAAATAACATAAATTGTCCTTTAAACAATGTAGATATGCACTGAAAAGTTAAAATAACTTAAGTAATAATTTGTCTATGAAACCAAGCGGCATTCTCCACTGCCCGCTGCCCAAGTTGCTTTTTTTTTTTGTGGGGAGTGGTGGTTTCCCCTGTGATAAGTGGTGGGTTTAGAGGAGAAGAGAGACATGACCATGGAGAGGGCCTTCAGAGAGAATGCCACAGAAGATGACTGAGACTTGTGCCACTATTGTGAGAGGTAAGCTCATGAAGGATAAAAGTGTTTGAAAAGTTGGATTATAAGGATTTGAAGGTGGTGGTGAGGTTCATGAAGCAAGTAGAAGCTTCAACTTTGGGTCAGCATCAACACGACACCTACCTTAAAGTCCCATCCCCCAATTACCGAGCACCTATGTCACTACCGCCGATCTAGATGATATAACTAGTCACCCTTCTCCTGCGATAGGAGTGCATAGGACTTTGCGCAACAATGCAGGATATCCCCATGATCGTTGTGGACATTGTTGCTAAGTTTGTCTTATATTCTAACATATCACCACTGTAGGGAAATCATTGTACTTCTGGACACAATTTCTATACCCACGGGTCAAGCCATTTCTATACCACGGGTTAGCAAGTAGCTGAGGAGGAATCGAAGTGGAAGGCTGCCATGCTAGTGGAATTTGGTTCCCTCGATAAGAATGAGACATTTTCACACATGGCGATGATAAGCACAATTATGACATGGTAGATGGAAATACACCAACTTGATGTGAAGAACTTATTTCTTCATAGGGATTTTTTGAAGGAAGCATACACAGAGGTCTACTAAGATGCTTGCCATGTATGTTGATGATATGATTGTCACTAGTGATGATGAGAGAGAGATTGCTCAATTGAAAATGATATTAGCCAAAGAAACCAAAGTAAGAACAATTGAGGGTTACATTGATCTAATTGAGCAAATTGGGTTGAAGGGTTGTTGCTCAAGAAATCTCATGGCACCGTGTTTATGCAGGATGTAACTTGGTCTCTTAGAAGAGCATGAAGAAGTTGACAACATAGGCTGCATAGAAGTATAAGGCAATGGCCTTGGGAGTTTCGGGGTTGTTGAGGATGAAGGGTCTGCTGGTGGAACTGAACTTCCACAAGTTAGATCAAGTGAGTGACATGCACACGATAGAACGAAAATTTTTGAGTTAATTTTTTTTTTAATCAAATAGAAACGTATGAATTTAAGCCATGTTCCAACTGAGAATAAAGTAGTGGGTTGTCTCACAAAGGGTCTTACCAGAACATGTCTCCCCTGATCATGTAACAAGACAGGCTTGGTGGAAATTTGTCGCCCATCTAGAGGCAAAATGTTGAAGATTTATGTTTAGAAGGGTTTTGGAGATTAGATGAGTGATCTTTATGTAATATAGGTAGAGATTTGAAAAATGACACAAAATCAAAAGAAGGTGTTGCATATAAAAAGTTTTAAAATCATGTCGAATCTTTAACGTGGTGATTTTAGTGCAATGAACCAAAATAAAAAATTTTAACATAGAACTAATTAATTTTAAGCAATTAGCTCCTTGGAGTAGGAAGGCAATTTCTAACCTTAGATTCTCTCAAAATCTTTAATTACATAATAAATTATGTTAGAGGTCTAATAGTGTCTCCGTTGACACATATGTTGCTCTTGTATAAATTCATATGTCCATAAATAGATTTGAACAATATAGAATGTCCAAATCTTAATGTTGTCATAATGGTCCTTAATCTTGTAACCTAGAGGTAATTTTCACATAAATAAGGTGAGATGTTGAGGTTTGATACCCATTATTGTCACCTAACAAAAAAGAATCTTATTATTGTTATTTTTATTACATTAGCACTTCTTTGATTGCTTTGTCCTTAATAATTGACATGATAGGAAATGTAGTAACATATGTATTAATAATCTAATTTTGGCAACTTATGATTTATTATACTTACTTTCATCTCTATTTTATCTTATGACTGTATATTAAATAACATGATAACACGATCTTTTAAAATAACATATCCTTTCTATTTTATAGGGAATTTCGTTGTAGCCCTTAGCATGAAGGTCTTCCTTTAAAATCACATTTACAAACTACTCCCTACGTCTGTAAAAATAGTCCTAATTCATTTATAGAAACCATCCGATAATATTTTATTCTTACTTTTACAAATTCTACCACCATAGCCCATCACTTCAATTTAAATCAGACTTCATTATCCAACTAATGTGGGTCCCTTTTTCCACTCATAATAACTTTACCAATTTTTTCTTAAAACTCGTGCCCTCCCTCCTTGGGACTATTTTTACAGAACAGAGGGGGTATTTAAATTAAACGCAAAATAATAATGTGATTTGTGGTAGTTGAATGGTTATGGGATGCCTAAAGAGAGCATGACAAATGCAAAAGCGACATGTTTTATTGCATCTTGGGAATCTATTTTATGATTATCTAGTATCTTTGTTCGAGAAAAAATTACAACTGGACCTAGATAGCACATTCTAGATCCAAAGATCTAAGTTGAGATTCCCATTTCAGACCCAAAAACCTTATCCTATAGAAGAATTCATCAAAACATGCAAATTCTTAAGTTTATTGGCATGGAAAGTCTTCACTAGTATTAAATTGTCTTGTTTTCCAAGCAATTCATCATCATCATATCTTAAAATTAACAACTCCTCATATTTATCAAGGAACCCCATCAAATCTTAGTATAAATATCCCAATACACATTTTTTACACCAAAATAAGAATAGAAAGGTATACTTCTAAATGCATTGTAAATTGAATGGTTTATGATTTTACATTGCATGGAAGAAGAATTTGTTTCCTATGAGCTAAACACGAGCCTACTTCTAATTAATCTAGCAAGTTCATTTGTATAGTGACAATAATCCCAAGTGTAGGTATACCAATATGACACAATGAGGTATATTGCAATAGAAGAAGATAAAAACCAATAATGCTACTGATAAAATTGCACATGACATCAATACTTTAGCATTTTAGTATCACCTATTCATAAGAAATTTTAGCATCATTACAACCCTTGTAATAATTACTTGAAATGAAAATATATTTGAGTTCCAAGACAATATCAAGTTTCAATAACAATACAAAGACTTGATGCATCTGGTGTTGAACTTCCTAGCCACTGGAAAGTCCTTCGAATTGATTGTGAAGCATGTAATGACATGTCTTTGAGGTATGCTAAGCAAAGATATCTAATTCTTTAGTGAAAAGTTAAATGAGATGAGAGTATTGTAGATATATAACATAGCACTCTATATTTGAGATTTTATACAAAGGAGGCATAATATTATATGGTTAAATAAATTCCCATAAAGTTGTTATAGGATAGATACACAAATTGAGAATCCCCGACAAATAATGCTTTCGACTACCGTAGCGGGGTAGAACTTCAAATAAAGTTGTTATAATCATAATATTGTATTTTGCTAATTTCACATCTCGAATGTTTGACCATCAAGAGTTATATACCAAGGATGCTAATTTGTACTCCCTCCGTCTCAGTACAAATGGCACAACACTTTTTGCACAAGGATTAAGAAATACTCTATAAAGCATGTAAAGTATATGGGTCCCACATGTTTACCCAATGGTTGAGCTTTAAATCAACCCATTTATGGAATGTGCCATTTGAAGTGAGACAGCCCAATAAGAAAGTTGTGCCATTTGAAGAGAGACGGATGGAGTATAAGAGAGATATGCCAATTGAGGATCCCTTACAAATTATGCTTTTGTCTACCGTAGAGTAGAACTTCCAATAAGGTTGTTATAATCGTAATGTTGTATTTTGCTAATTTCACGGCTCGAATGGTTTAACCATCAAGAGTTATATACCAAGGATACTGATTTTAAATTAGGTATAGTGTGAAAACAATTTTTTGCGTGATTATTAGTTGTTAAGATATCATGCATGCCATCTTAAAGTATTGGTATTTTGCTATCACAAGTCTCTTTCAAAAGCTACCAACACAAATTTTGTTGTTCGACTACAAAGAACTCAACCAGACTTTGCCTCTATTATTGTTGTTGTGTCAAGTTCTACAAAAACAACTCACTTATTCCATTAAGAAACTTGATTCACATTTTATTTTCAAGTCAAGCTTTATTCATCAAGCACTTGAGGCTCGACGAGCTTTCTAAATTTAGATTGAATTCAAATATGAATAACTTACTCAAAAAAACATATATTAGTTTTACTTAATTTCATCATTTTATTAAAACAACTAAATATATCATATTTTTTATATTATTATTACTAATGATTAAAGTATAAAGGAATAAGTTATACCGCGTCAATAATTTTATATTTTTCAAGCTAATTCGGATAATGAAGTTACTCACGAGCTAACGAATTGAATAGTATCAAATTCAAGCTACTCAATTTGTTAACAAGTTTCACTAAATGAACTTGACTTGATAATAAATTGAGCCAAATTTCAAGTAGCCCACGACTAACTTTCTTAATCTCATGGCCCAATACATTGCCTTACTAAGGGGGCTGGACATATTAGGCCCACCTAGCTTCACGATGATTAGATTTTAACACATCATTTACATCGATAATGTTTACAATGGTCATGATAGTTAATGTACCAAACTTTTCTTAGAGCACCGATTATCATAAAAGTACATAGTATATGATAAAATGCACTATTATGTTATTACAGTTTAAAGAAAAAAAAGCATATGCTTGTAACTTTTGTGGGGTTTTAATTAAATTTTATTAAAACTATTATGCTTCGCTAGAATTTCAACTATTGCTATGTTTGGATAAGTATAAAGGTTAACTGACAACTAATGCAAAACTTTTTGATGGATTTGCAATTTAGACAATCTCTGGAATGTTCTACCAAGGACCTACAATTTGGATTCATTTCTCCGAAAATTAAAAAATTGATGTAGCACAAAATCGATGTGACTTTGTATGACGTCCCTAATCACCACCCATTTCGATGTGCAGACGTCAATGGACAACGCCAAATACCACTCGTAGATATTGGAGGCATCAATCGATGATTTTATGCATTAAAAAGGAAAGTTTTGGCAAAGAGCTCGAGTCCTAGTACTAAAAGATGTACCTTTGGGAGTTTGTTTGAAAGAATAGTTGAGTGTAGAGAAAGAGAGAGTGATATGGGAGAAACAAATACAATTTTTATTCTTTATTAATTTTTTGAATTGCTTTAGTCCTATACTGAAATATGTAACTTCGAGAGTTCGTCTGAATAATAGTTGAGTGTAGAGAAAGAGAGAGTGATCGGAGAAACAAATACAATTTAAATTCTTTATTAATTTTCGAACTACTTGACTTCAGTACTAGTAGTGAACTTCGCGAGTTCGTTTGAAAGGATAGTTGAGAGTAGAGAAAGAGAGATTCATACGGGATAAACAAATGCAATTTTAATTCTTTGTTAATTTTTCACAAACAAAACAAAATCAATTTATCATGAGGTAGATTATATATTCCACATCGTTGCAAAACGATTTTAGGTACCCCATCAAGCTTTTGTTTGTCAAAAAATTTAAGGGTAGCAAATTTGCTACAACTCGAAATATTAGGTCTTTATGAAATGTCTTGAAGATCATTCATAAATTGCAAGTTTTTTAAAGGTCGGACATTATTTGGCACTTAAAACAACTAGAGTGCCAATACACATATTTTTAAAATTAAATCATGAACTTTTTTTAGTATAAAACTTGAAGCAAACAAACACACATGCAATAACAACTAAGGAGAAAGGAATAAAAATATATTTTATCATCTTATTTTGAGCAAAAGTAAAACTGTAGCATAGCAAACAAAAATGCATGTACTAACAACCACAAAACAGAAAAGATTATGTAAATAGATACACATGCATTAACAAAGTCCAGAATTAAATAGTAACACATGGTATCCATATATTCATTAAATTATAGGAGCTACTCATTGGCAAGAAAACTATATCTATAATAGCTAATCAAGATTCCAAAATCAACAATGAGGGGTTGTGCTTGTTGGGATATGGTATGTATGTGGTCACTAGGTGACGCAATACGAATGAGAATAAACTACTAGTAAGCACTTGACACTGAATTATTGCTTAGTTAATCATTTGCTAGAGCAATCTAACCTAAGGGAACAATAAACTAATTAGTAATCTCTTATATGTTATGTATTTTCACCAAGGGGAGGTAAAATATCTTCTAAGCCTTGAAGGGAACATTAACAAGTGTCGATGCTATCAAAAGCCACCTTGCAGATAGATATGCCGCTTTCATATTTATCAGTATCTTTTCATCAAAAATAAGATCATATAAACACATGCTGAATATCATTGCAGTTGCTATAATATTTATTCGATCTCTTAACTTTCTTAATATGATTGCATGTTGCTAATCCCATCCTGCGATGAGAAAGCTCAAAAGCAAAACTTGGAGGTTGAGTGGCTACTTAAGGGCAACATTTTATGCATTTTCTTGCACTTAGTCTAATTCTTAAAAGCTTAAGAGACAAAATATCAACTAAAAGTACAATTAATTTGAACTGTCCAAATATGAGAAGCAGCCTTCTGAAATATGTATGGGTGGTTGTTTGTGTTTAACAAGAAGAATAGCTCTATTTGAACTCCATTGAGAAGGCAAATGCATCTTTATCGTCTCTGAACGAGAAGTAAAAGCCAGATTAAGAGAAAATCAACTTCGTAGGTGGTGTGGGGAAAAGTCTAAATTCAGGAGAGAGAGAGAGACTCGTGCAAATTTTCTCGAATTCGGAAGCACGCGGTGGATAAAGCTAAAGCACAACAATCGGCGTTAGAAATTATTTTTGGGGGGGAAATATAGGCGGCACCGAAATTTCTATTTTGGGCAACCTATAAGCTAAACTTGGAGTTTGGGAATAGAAGCGACAAATTTATGCTAATTAAGGTCAGAGATTTCTATTTTGGGCAATCGAAAAAGGGGTTAATTGAAAAAACTAACCTGTTATTGCTACAGTATTGGTAGAGTTTCCCCCGGCAGGAATAGATAATGACGCCGATATCCAGATCGCAGAGCACCGATAACTCTTTGGCCTTCTTTAGCAATCCATTCCGGCGCTTGGAGAAGGTCACCTGGCGCGAGCACTTATCCTCGATTCGCTTAATCTCAAGCTTCCTTCGCCCCATTATTTTCCCCCAAAATTAGATCTCCAGCATTCACCAATTTATAATCGAAAAACTATTGAGTCGAGGGCCCACACACTTGTTGGATTGCTTGTGGTCGCTCGCTGCGGCACTTCCTTATCGCTTCATACCTCCATATGTGTATGTGGCTGGTCCAGGTGCTTAACTAAAAATAAAATTGAAAATTATTTATATAGCACACAGCAGCATGGCATATAAATTATTCTAACACGTGTGAATTTTAAGCAGAACGTGTCTACAAGCACCTCGGATTTATAATAAAAGAATTAGTTAAAATATCTTTGCTTACTGGACTGTTGGTGGAGAGACATGAGTTTATCATCCTTTGGCGGCGAGCCAAGAGGCGGCGCCTTTGAAAGATGAGAGAAACAGAAATTGGTTTGTTTCACCAGAGAACGGACAAGGTTGCGTGACTGTCAGATATAGAGAGAGAGATAATAAGTTACCCTACTTTTTCTTTTATACTGGGCTTTTATTTTATTTTATTTTTTTTGATTGTTGGGTTGGTATATTTCAAAAGGAGTAGCCCCAATTTTTATGATTCAACTAATTTCAGTATGCCTTTTGTTTCACAGCATCAAACAGAAATGGCTCTGATCAAAGGAAGAAAAACGAATGTGAAATTTATTTTATTTAAAAAATAATTCTTTAATTGATCCTAATATAATATTTTAATAATAAGTAACAGATCTAATTTTCTATAAAATACTAACTCTTTTGAGTTCAATTGTTTTAACTTTCATCCTACTGGTTTATCTCGTCTTTCATTCAGCTTTGTTTGTAAAATAGAATTATTAAGGATCTTCATTAATGTCACAGTTTAAAATTAGTAAAAAAATTCATTTTATTTTTTTAAACCTCATTTACTACATTAAATGTTCATTTTCAAGACTAAACACAATAATTAAATTAGGGTATCGCATGTTATTATTATTAATTTGACTAAACTTAATTTTTTTTCATTATCTTCCTTTTTTTACAAATGATTTGGTTGTCTCATTTATATATCTCGTACAGTTATACTTATTCTACAGTAGAAGTGTTTGATTATACATGCTTCTTTTAATTCATGATCATATGTTTGTATTTTTTTTTTTTGTAAGTTTTTTTTATAATGAATTTGATTGTTGAATTCTATAAATCCTTAGAGTTGACGAACTAACCCGAAACTGAGTGGATTCAATATGTATTCATAGTCAAACTTGAAAACAAAGTAAAAAAAAGAATTCAAATTTAAGAAACATATTTAAAAATCGCCTTTCAGAATCTTTTTCATTTCTTATGCTAATTAAATTTGGTAAATTGTGACTTTCCTTGTGTGACTATTATTTAATTAATACCACTACATGCCAAGCAGCCAAGGTGCAATAGATCAGGAGCCATAATTGGTTGGCACATTAATACCACTATATAGTACTGTACTAGTATTTCTTTACTATGACATCAATGTCAGATGATAGGAATTACTCCTCCGTTCAATTATTCTTATCCCATTTTTTTACAAAAATTAATAAAATAAAATTGATGAATTTAAGATGGTGAGATCCACGTGAGACTCATATGTTTTTTGTGTGTTATTTTTTTATCAAAAATAAAAATCAAACAAAAAGAATGAGACGACCTATAAGAAAAATAAGATAAGAAGAATATGGCAAAGGGGAAGTAATTATAATTTTTTGAAAACAGGACAATATTATTAAGAAAGAAGAAAAAGGGTACGAGAGTACCCACAAGGCCACAAGCAAGAAAAATACAAGTAGGAGAGAAGCTGTCATCCCACAACAAGAAGACAGTAGCCAGAGGGAAAGAAGAAAAAGAACTAGACGACCGATCAAAACTGCCGAAGGCAGTTCCCGGGATGGGATTTCCATGTCAGAAAATTAACATCCTCCTTCACACTCTTCTTTTTCCAAGAGACCCAGCTCCAAGTTGTAGCTTTGATTTCTTCGATAATTCTCTCCGTGTTCTAAGCACCTTCCTTGAACAATATCTCGTTACTTTTCTTCCAAACAATCCAAACAACACAAATTCAGATACTTGCAAGGCACCTCCTTCCCCTTTCATTATTATAGAGACTACACAATTGATTAAGATGAAGCGAAGGATTGCTTGAGAAAGCCGTCTGCACTTCGATCCACCCCAACACCTCCCTCCACACATCCGACACCATAGGGCAGGAAAAGAACAAGTGCAAACCTCCTTTGGAGCAGCCAAACAGATTGAGCAGCTCGTCGAAGCGTTTGGTGGGAGCCCATTCCTCTTTGCCAACTCAATAACAGTTGGCAAAGTAATTATAATGGTTATATTGTATTTCCACATTCATTACAGGGTCATCGACTCATCGTCCCATCACTTCAAAGAGGAGAGTTAATTTTATGGGAATGTAGTCTCTTAACTTTAGCATATTAATTGACAAAAAAAAAGTTTTCTTTTTATTGTTCTTTTATCATTACAAATGGTACATATAATATTATAATAATTTAAAATTTAACATGACATGCAAATGGTATACTATATAACACAAAGGTGGACAACTACCTACACACATATGAGACAGTACTCGCAGAAAGCTTGGACAGTTATCCACATAAAGGTGGGAGAAAATACCGCCTGGAGACAGAAATTTAAATCAAGAACCACCTTTTTCGGCTTATTGGGCTAAAACTGGAAATTGCATACTTGGAATGGGGTTGATCCGTTGATACAATATTCTCTTTCCCAAAGTGATTTTCCAATTATATTTTGTTAAATAAAAGCAGAGACATGGAAATGGAATGCTGAATAATATCCAAGATGTATAATATAGAAGCGTAGGCCCAATAGAAATAAGCCCATTGTATATCTCACTCTACATTGATGAAGTACAGATTCACTATTCCCAAGCAACTGTGCTTGGACCTTTTCCGGTCCGCAGAAGGTGGCCTTCAATTCATATCGTATGACATGTCAAAATTAGATTTGTTATTCTCTTTTATTAGGCAACACGTGTAAAGCGTATTGTCAATAATGTTGAGCAAGTTGCCATTTGCCAAGAATCAATACACATTCTTATTTGAGGGAAATACATATATACCCATACTAATAACTTTATATTAATTTTGCCCACTTACATAAAAATATGTATCCCATGCCTAAAGTGACGAAAATACCTTTTGATGGTGATAGGGTGCATATGAAATTTTAACAAATGTTCTTACACACCTCTTCACATTTGCTGCTTTTTCAATTTCCAATATTTGTTTTGACCGAGAATTTGATTTTCTTGCAGACGGACAATTATTTGAGAGAGGCGAGACGCCTCGCCATCCAAGTCATTCCTCTCGCCACTGAATTCCAATTTCCCTCGCCATTCAGCTCCAATTCCTCTCGCCAAGTCATTCCTCCCGCCATTTAGCTCTCGCTCTCGCCATTTAAGTTATTGGTGCCCTAACTCTATCTCTCGCCTTTTAAGTTATTGGCGTGACGCCTTGCCATGGTGCCCTAACTCTATCTCTCACCTTTTAAGTTATTGGCGTGACGCCTCGCCATTTAAATTAGGGCACCAATAACTTAAATGGCGAGAGGGGGAGCTAAATGGCGAGTGGAATGACTTGGTGAGGGGAACTAGCTATTGGCAAGGGGAATTGGAACTGAATGGCGAGGGGAATTGGAGCGGAATGGCAAGATGAATGACTTGGATGGCGAGTTGAACGGCGAGGGCAATAGCTTGGTGAGGAAACTGGAATTGAATGGCGAGGGGATTGGTATTAAATGGCGAGAGGAATGACTTGGTGAGGGAGTGGCTTGGCGAGAGCAAGGGCTTGGCGAAGGGAATGGCATTGAATTCCCAGATGCTGCACTTGTTTCCATGAATGAGGTCATCAAGATGTACAAATGATGTAAGTGTTTTGTAAGAGGTGTGTAAGAACATTTGCTAAAATTTATGCACCTCATCACCATCAAAGGACATTTTCGTCACTTTGGGTACGGGGTGCATGTTTTTATGTAGGTGGATTTATGGGTATGAGTATATATGCCTATTCCCTTTATATATAATATCATAACAAACTAAAGCTCAACACCGCGGGTAAGTGGTACCACTATATCGGATCAGATGGGACGATTATCAGCATACAGACGGAACAACTACTCACACTAAAATAAAAGAATATTTATAAAAAGACGGAATTTGAACCCAAATCCTCACAAGGAGAGTCTTTGGGCGCAGTGGCTGCTAATCAATATTTTGATCATCATTATTAATTAGTCTGTCTTTTAAGTCTCATATTATGCTATAAAATTAAAACATACTAAATTGGAAAAAAGGGGGGGGGGGGGGGTGGGGGGGGTTTCCCGTACAAATAAGCCCATTAACCGAAAATCCACCGGATTCAGAATCTTACGTGAATAATAATAATAATAATAATAATAATAATAATAATAATAATAATAATAATAATAATAATAATAATAATA
>JAYJMF010242006.1:0-14449 GCA_036873715.1 Salvia sclarea
GCTGCTTCAACACCACGTTGGGGTATAGGCGATACACTGACCTATATCACTTCTCTGGGTTAGAATCAGAGGTTTTGTGTTAGAGTATGTCATAAAACCAAGGAGAAAAGCATAAGAGATCTCTCGAGCATTCGGTTTACTAGAATCAAATGACCTGGCAATGCGGCTTAAGAACACAGGTACGCCAAAGATGATAAATTTGACTGTTTAATTGCAAATACCATAAAATGAGTGTCTATCATAAATCAGCAACATCAACCCCAAACCAATTTTAATTAGCATGCTTGCCCCAAATCCAAACTACCTAAGAGCCCAAAAATAGAGCCCCATATCGATCGGCTCTTCTTCTGCAAGAGTAATCCAAATTATAATATCAGGGTAATCCTCCACGAAATCTTCACCGAAGTACCATGCTTCATTAAAGTGATAGTCCACAAGTAATCGAGTTATGGATTTATAGTAAATATCAAATTGTGACATGATTGAACATATATATAATTTTCTCAACAATGGTTTCTTTATCTTTCTTATTTTAATATTTTAATGTATGTTAATTAGTTACTAACGACAATATAACTTTATTCACAAACATTTAGCAATAACATGAAAGGATAGGTTGAGATTGTGTTTAATATTATAGAGTACATATAGTGAGCTGTAATCAATTATGAGCTTAGAAGAAAGAAAAAACATACAATATATATGGAGGTCATAATATTGAGGATAGAAACTTGAGGTTGAAAAGGTTGTTATATGTCTTAGTCATGATATAAAAATGTTGTGTAAAATAAATAAAAAAGAAGAAAAGGAGGATTTGGATGGTTGTATAAGTGTTGTGGATGCATAAGCCAATTACGAAAAAGAGCAAAAGTTGTTGGGTCCTCGATTTCATCATGAAATTGGAACAGTGGTAAGTTGCTATTTACGCTAATGTTATTGTTCATCATCATCACATATAATATACCACAACTTTTTTTAACCTTTGCTATTACTTTTTTTTCTTTTTTGGATGAGTGCCACAGGAAGAAGACAAGTTACAATGTGAAAAATTAGTAATTTGAAAACATAATTGTTTTGGCACATATGTGTAAATGGGCAAAATTTTCCTTAAATGAGAAAAAACTAAATGTACTTTCAACCCAATCCCATGCTACACGACCCGAATTTAATTATCATCAGTTTGAAATTTTCAATAAGAATAAGAATAAGAATAGCTAAGTCAGTCCAACCCAAAATCGAGCTTCTTAAAGACGTGATCTTTTAAACAGGCTGACCATGCCGAATTCATGGGCCGAACCCATTTCGAGTCTTTTCTGAATAGAGTGTTTTGGTTGCGTTAAAATTTATTTATTTTCAAATTTATTAGGTAGCCACATACAGTACTAACAAGGTTTTCTAGCTTGAAATGGTCTGTCCCACAGTTTTATATGGAGTATTAAATTAAATTTTAAAGAAAAAAAGTATTATCTTAATTTTTCCATTAATGTTGCGATTCAAGAAAGGGACATTTGAGTTTAGAATAAAAAAAACGTATAAACTATATACACATGACATGACTAGCTATATGTATAATTAATTACTACTCCATTTACAATGGAAAAAGGTAGGATATATGTTTTTCAGTTGCGGTTGAGATGTATGTTGCGGGTGGTGTAGGTGCGGATGCCTTGGTCAATGGAGCTGAGCTCTATGGGTTTGTTGTGCTTTGCGGCGCAAGCTTTCCGACAGGGAGAAGTGAGTGGGAGATGAACCACTCTGACGTGGCAAACTTTGTCCAAGTTGGGAATGGCGTGGAGATGCGAAGGGAGATCTATCGCGAACTTTCCAGAAACATCCGTCCTTCCTTTTGCTGCTGACCGTTTCTTCGCCTTCCCGCACACAACGCTCACCCTTGCACCTGCACTATCCATTAACATACATCAATTAATTCATGAACTTTGTAGCGTATCTCATCACCAAATCATCAAACCAACAAAACCATTAATTTCTTCAAGGTTGCTTAATTCATGAACACCTACTGTCAAATTAATCAGTGAGATTACGTACGGTTTTTGATGTGTTGTTGTTGTTTGAAGGTGTATATCTTAAAAGAACTGTTAGGGAATTTGTTTGAAGGTACAGGCATTAATTGATTATCTTAAAAGAACTGTTAACTTAATAAATACACGTACGCAAACGGAAAATCTAATTTGATCAGCAAAAAAAAAAACGTAAGATAATAATTAAAAATTAAATGATCACCTGAAACTGGATGCGGATTGATGGAAGGGTGATCGGAGTTGCAAAGAATTGTGCCGGCGATGACGACGGTGGAGAGCTTCTCCTCCCCATATCCAGCCCACTGCACCCACTCTTCCCTGCCCGAATACGAATCCAAACTCCCAAGGGCGGGGGGACAGAGGAGGAAGACGAGGGCGAGGATGAAGACGAGCAACAAATAGGCCATAAGTAATAAACTTTGTTATAAAGCAACAAGAGAATGAAGCGATAATGAGGGAGAAGCAGCTTTGGGTTTTATATATATACAAGTGGCCGTGCATGGTTCACATACCCTTTTCGTGGATTTCATACCAAACTCTCCTTTCATGTTTGCCCCCCCAACTTCATCATTCTTTTCTTTTATTTTACTATATTTTAGGAAATTGTTTAATTAATTTCATTTAATGTAATTTATTCATCTAACAGATATTTAATTAACTCTCTATCCAATTATTGCACGACTAATATTAATTTCCCAAATATATAAGTTATCAAATTGTTCAATAAATAAATTGAAGTTTCAACCACCTACACACAATTAATAATCATAATTACTAATATTTAAACTTTTTACTTGAAATGCAATCAAGGTGGAAGTATTGGATCTTTCAGAAGGGGTATGCTGTCAATCCAATATATGTCTAAGGTAAAAAGGTCTTGTCAACTGAAATTAAACTAAATTCTTTTTCTTTTAGTCTCGTGTTTTAGAAAATGGGTCACACAACACAAAGAAGAAAGTTGGAAGTTAGGAAATGGAAGGCTAACTGTTTGGGTAGGTAGCCTAATCTTACCTCCTACGAATTACTTATAATAATATAGCCTCGATTTGAAGATTGGACCCATCCACGTCTCGGACCTTCGGTAAACTAGCATTACAAACTTGACTCAATTTGTCAAACCACCCCAACTATATATTTATTTGCAAATCCATACGAAATATCTAGCTTCTATCATTTGAATATATATCCACTAAAACTATTTATCTTAATACATTCCTTTTATTATTAAAATAACATTAATTATTTGTATTCATGACTTGCACATTAAAAGCGAGCAGTTCATGCATCATCTTGTAGGCCTACGGTATTGGATGATAGAGTTAGTGATCTACTCCTTTTCAATTTGAGTGACTCTATTTACGAATTGCGCGAACAAGGGTGTCTATTGCTAACCGACTTTGCTTAGTTTTGTCTCCTTCATATTGTTTCTTTTTTCTATTTATTTTGTTTTTTATTTAAAAAATTCATCTATACATATATTTATTTCGAAAAAAACGAAATGCCTAAAAATATCAGATGGGATCCCCAGTCTCCAATTCTTCGTGTGCCACCGGTACCACTATTAATTTTACTATCTTTAATAACTTTTTTTGTAGAATAAAATTTTATTATTACATAATATATCATGATTAATATTTATAATAAAAAAAAATTAGAATTTTAAAAAATCATATACCATGATTTTGGAATAATCAATCAAAATAAGTATTTTTTTTAACTTAAATATTCCAAAATCATGGTATATGGTTTTTTAAAATTCTATTTTTTTATTATAAATATTAATCATGATATATTATGTAATAATAAATTTTTATTCTAAAAAAAAGTTATTAAAAATAATAAAATTAATAGTGGTACATGATGGCACACGAAGAATTGGGGACAGAGGATCCCATCCGTTAAAAAAAAAATCCAACAACTATAGGCCTTTGCACCATTTAAGCTCTTATAGCTTTTGGAATTATAGTAATCACATGTACTCCATGATATTATGTTGGCTTCATTAATGATCTTGAACCCAAAAATATGTTATACAAAAGGGATTTGAAGAGAGAAAGTAAAGTCACTCTAAAGTTTGAATTGTCAACATGACTTGAAGATATATCAATCTAAGCTTAAAAGTCAAATATTTCGTTTTAATTTTATGTGTTATTTTGTAGTTTTATTGGTACGTACATACATAGGGATATTGTTATGTAGTAAAGCATTGAAAATTAATACAAATAATTAAAAAAAATAGAAAAAGGAATAGAAGCGTACGACTCTTAGAATTATAAGTATACTTTCAATTAATCATTCAGACTCTAAATTTCTTCTATATAGTGTTCAACTTCCTTATAGTTGAATAAAACGATTACCGAATTCGTATACAACTATTTGTCATCCTTATTTTGGTCCAATGTAGTAATTTCGTAAAGAATATATAGTGTATACAATAGTAACAAATTTACCTATTTCCTCTTTATATATTTATATACAGAATAAAGAATAAAGACAATACGGATAATGAGAACTTTTTTAAAATTGTTTTTTTCTTTTTCTTTTAATGAGCGTCGTGTGCACAAGACTCAAACCTATAAAACGTGCATTGGCGGCAGCTCCTACAACACCCTCTCTGCCGCTGCTTCTTAATTTCGTGATTCCAGCATCTGAAACTATACCACTTGTTTGGAAATAAGAAACATGCACAGACAAAGACTAGATCTCATATATACTCAACCACTCTGCACATAACAAATTTTCAAATAAACTTCTTCTCTTTTGGCTTGCTCCTTTAGTTCAATATGTAAATTTATAAGTGATGGGTTTGGTTTATATACTCCCAAAAAATATGACACACACATACATAAGAAGGGAGGAGTTGCTATAAGATAGATACACTATAAAAAACTGCTCGATTACCGACGGAAAAATCCGTCGGTAAAATCAAGATTTCCGTTGATAAACCTCGGAATATCGACGGACTCAACACCGTCGGTAAAAATTTGCCAACCGAAACGGCGTCCGTCGGTGAAATTACCGACGGACAGGCCGTCGGCTGCCGTCTCCGGCCGACGGGGCTCGCCGGAAACTTCGCAACGGACGACCGACTGACTCATCGTCGGTATCACCGTTCGATACCGACGAACATGAATCCGTCGGTAATTACCCCGCCGCCGTCCGTCGGTGAGTCCGTGGATGATACCTTGTCCTGTGCGACGCACGTGCAGATGTTAATTTCTATACAAAGTTTTTTTATTTCAAATACCATAGTAGTTTTATCCTTTTTTATATATTTAATTTAATTTTAATAATATATTTTATTTTATTTAAGAAATCTCGTAACTTAATAAATAAGAAAATTGTATGTTTTAGTTTGACATTAATGTTATTCACTTCAAGTGTTACCATTAACGTGATAGAATCAAACATCAAAAGAAGAACACAAATTTGTATTCATTGTGGTATTAGGATATCAAAAACGATTATTTAGTTCTTTATTTTTTCAATACAATATTCGGATTTAGTTATTATATGATTTAGAATGATTATGTAATTCTAAATTATTTTAATTTGTAACTCATGATTCATTTGACTATCCATATTCTCTTTCAAAAGTTATAATAATTATAATTATAATTATGAATATAATATATAATTATAGTGACTATGACTATTCATATTCTAATAATATTAAATTTTTGCATGAATTATTTAAGTGGATAATAATTTTGGAGGGAAAAATTAGGTAAAGGATTCAGTAAAATATATGTTAATTATTTTGATTGATCCGAAAACCTTTGTGTGGTATATATTGTTGAAGTTATTCCTTCTGCAAAGATGCTGAAGAGTTGAAGGCTGAAGTTCTAAAGACTGGAGAGTTGAAAGCTAAAGGCTGAAGTGTTGAAGACTGAAGAGTTGAAGGCTAAAGTTCTGAAGACTAAAAAGTTGAAAGTTGAAATTCAGAAAGCTAAAGGCTGAAGTTCTGAAGACAGGCTGTGAATTGAAGCTAAAAACTACAAGAGACTGCAACTTCTATTACCTGTTGAAGCTGTGTTGACTGGCAACTTTTGATTAATCTGCATTTAATGAAGCAGATTCAGGATATCTTCATCGTACGATTGGACAACTACATTATGAAGATAAAGTTGAATAAAGACAAATCGAACATCTCTCTGCAGGTCCTTGCAGACCTCTAGAGTAGTCTGAAAAAGTGTGGAGCAAAAGCCAAGGTCGCAGGTCGCAGTAATATGGACGACTTCTCTTCTCTGAAAATGGTTATTTCGAATTTGGGATTCTCTCCGACGGATCTCTTTTAGAAATCTGTCTATTTATACTCGACCTTGAACGTTCCCTACATATACTGATTTCAAGCTTGCCGAACCTCTGCCAAAGTTACCTCTCAAAGTTTACAACAAGTCGAAGAAGAGAAGATTGAATTTCACTCTCCATATTCTGTGTTTCTTCTCTTTCATCTAATGCTCTTTGCGTTCATCTTAAGCCTAGATCCTCAAAGTCGGAATTTCTCTATACTTCCTTAATACCATGTAATAGTGTGAAAGGAGCGTAGAAAGTTTGTTAGGAATTTTATTTGTAATAGAATTTTTACAAGGTTACTTAGCACCCAGCTAAGGTGGAATCTGACACGATACGTCGGCGCCATTAACTGAGCTACGATGACAAAGACTTGTTATGCGCCCGCAAACACAAGCTGATCCTATTGGATTGAATGAGTTACTCAGTCCGTGAACTTAGGAGTCGATCACTCTGAACCACATTAATTTGCTTGCGTGTTGTTGCTTTGTTTTAACTGTTATACCTTCTCTGCTGATATTGTTTGCTTGCCTGCTGCTGTTGAAATCCACACAACTCAAGATACTGAACCTTCTGCTTAATAGCTTAAGTCGTAACCTATCAATTTAGTTGATCAATAGTTATCAGTCCAACTGACCCGTTTCAATACAGTCAGTAGGATTTATAACTATCAACTTTAATTTATTCATCAATATTATGAAAAAAGTACATTCAGGTGTATCCTCTTGCTCATACACTTATTCGGTATTCATTTTGGACACTTTGTGGCAACGAAATGAAGTTAATATTTTGTGATATATAATACAACTTTAAATAAATTTGAGTATTTCCTCCATCCCACAAGTATAAGCACATTTTGGGATGGTGGTGTTTAGTGGAGAAAGGGTTTCATTTTGTAAAAAAGTCGGGTATGTTGATTAGAAGGGGTATGTAAATAAGGTGAAAAGGTGAAGATAAAAGTGTAAAGTAATTTTACTAAAAATTGAATGTGCCTTTCTTTGGGGACGGATGAAAGTAGTAAAAAATGCATATACTTGTGGAACGAATGGAGTAAAATACTAAACTATTATAATTAACGAATATTTTTTTCTCGGGTTAATGTATTAATTTTATGTAATGATATTTTTTTTTATAAAGGCTTACTTAACAATAGTTGCATATAAATTTAAATAAAAACCAGTTCGGTTATGTAAAAAAGCCCAGTACAAGTAACATATGGTTGGCTTTTAAGTCTTGCCTTATTCGTGTGTGTATGCAGTATGTTGGCCTAGTGGTAGGGGGTTAATGCCCGAAATCAAAGGTCGGGTTAGAGACCTCTGTAACGTGGCCTTTAAAATTACTGCATCAAATTGAATTATACATATATATATATATATATATATAAATCTTGCCTGATTCTGAAAAATAGATACTGTATTCATTCTTTCATCGAAAAGTCTAGCTTGATGTAAACTTCTTGTTTCATGACTTATCATCACTTATACAGTTTGGGCTAATATTGTCACTCAACGCTGTAATAAATTAGACTCGCATTATATATGTTGATTATTTTTAGATTGGGGGGATTTAGTTGACATATAATGGGGGGAAATAGTGTATTTCCTTAGTTGCTTGGGCGTCCAAATTAAATATTCTATTAGTGAAGCCCATCTATAGCCTTGACCTTTGTTCGTGATAGATTTGAATGGGGCCAAAATTGGTGCTAGCTAGTCTAGCCATTCAATTTATTTTGTTGGGTTTCGATTGAATGCCAAATGAAATTATGTACTAATCGAGAGCATATTATGTGTATTAACTGCTGACCAATCTGAGTTGGTCATTGTTATTAATTTTTACAGAGCGGGGAAAGTAACAATTCATCGGCGATTGTGGGTTTGATTTTTTGACTGTCGAATGGCAGAACATATATATGCACTTCAATTTTAACTACACATGTCAAATAAAATATTACCTGCAAACCAATCATCAACAACATCTATACAACCATACACAAGGAGACGGTGGCGGTGGAGGCACACTACCTAAGCTAGGGTTTTATTTTTACGAACCAAAAATCCAAAATCAAATTACAGGTTTTATTTTATTGGGTTTTCGGAAATGCAGTGGCATTAGTCATTTTTACCTTTTTTACAATATATATATATACACACACAAAAAAAAGAAGAAAAATAATATGTATGGAGGGATATGTGAAATGTATCTAGCTATGTGTAGAGATTGGTTGGGGCGTTCTTGCATCACACCCACGTTAAAGAAACACAAAACAATAGCTGCTAATAAATACAGATTCCCCAGAAATTCATATTAATGCACCAACTCACTTTTCTTCTCATAAAAAGGGGCAAAACAAAAGAAAGAAAGAAAGAAAGAAAAAAGTCTTCTTCTTCCTCTTCTCCACCGCCGTCTGAGAAAAGGAAAAAAGAAAAAAGAAGAAGAAGATGGATTTCGACCAGCAAGGTTGCGCGGTGATATCGATGATCCTTCTGTTTGTGACGGCCTTAGCCGTATTCCCTTACTACATGCAGCCAGAGCCTCCTGCTTCAATGGCTGTAGTTCTCTCTATCATACCCATGTCTGTTCTTGTCTACTCCTTTTTCATGGCCCTCTTTGTTTGGTAATCAAATCTATGTTTGCTTGGAGCTAGCTACATCTTTTAATTTAAATAATGCATGTATATGTTCATTTCTGGAACTGTTGCTATGGACCCTATGCTTTCTATATCTGATTTCGAGGGTTTTATTTTATGAGGTGTATTTGTGTATTGATGAGTTCTTCTTGTACTCTCATTTATACTCTTATCTATTTATGTTAATTTGCAATAGATGAAAATGCATATGTTCAATTCAGATATATACTAATTGGTACTAATATTTTGTGATATCACTCATAAGGTGGTGATTTTCTCTCTTCTTAAAAGAGGCGCGTAAACCGTTTAAAAGAATCTAAAAATACCGTTTTTCCCCAAGACCGCGCGAAAAAAGAGGCGCAACCGTTATTTAAAATAATCTATAAAATCTTTCTTTTACCTTAAGAAACCGTGAAATAGAGGCGCAGCCGCCATTTAAAAGAATCTTTGATCGATGTTTTTCCCCTAAGAAAGTCGTTAATTTTTTTTTAAATATACTACTTCATCCATCCCACAAAATTAGATTGAAAACAATAATTTAGACTATATATGACGCTTCCCATTTACATTATAACTAATTGGTGGGGTTCGAGTCATTCTAAGTGTATGTGTGTAAATTGTGATTGAAAAACATATAGGAGTACTAATTTATATGCAATGGTCTATTATGTTGCCCTTATTTGTTGCCCTGCATACCATTCTCACAAACATTGAAAAGGATTATTTTAATAAAATTCCAATTGAGAATTTTTTAGGAAAAAATGATTATTTCGTGGGAGTAATAGATATCGTTTTACTTATTCTAACAAAAAATTATTATGTGTATCTATATGCCCCACAAAATTAATCCTCCTTCGATTTAAAAACAGACTAATAAACTACGTTTAATGTTCTTTTGAAAACATATTTATATGCAATTGTTATATTTTATCCTTTCTCAATTCTCACTGCTCCACTTACCATTTTTACAAACATTGAATAAAATCATTTCACTTCTCCAAGTAAAAAATTTACTTGAACTAAATTTTAAGAAATCCGTTAAGTGACAATTTTATGGACAGAATAGAGGAGTATATATCGTTCTACCAAAATTTATAAACGCTTATATATTTTTAAGTGATTTAGAGAACTTGCATGAGATCACTACACTCAATGACTCAATGCATTGCTTTGCTTTAGGAGTTTTATATATAGCAAATTAACAAGTCGTTCTATCCCGTGTCATCAGTTTTATGATGTAATCTATCGAAAATAGCATGATTGTGATCTTAATATATTACATCTCGATTAAAGGAAAATAATTTTGCGTAATCATATTCCTATTGTAGATTACAATACTTTCATCAAAAAATAACATTAGTATTATATTAATCAGTAACATTATACTTTTACTAACGTACATTGTGATGCAATATCATTCATTTTGCAACCATATGTCACAAGTGACTTCATTGTCACACATACTTGACATATGGCTGACTTAGAATATGAGATAATTATAATTGCTATTTATACTATTATTTTAAGATGTTTCACTTCCCCATTTCGGCCAGGGCACAAGACGCACGTAATAATAATTTGGATTAATTTGTGTAAGTGTTCAACTGAAAAAAAAGCCATAGTTTTCTAAAGAATTGATTTTAAAGATTTATAGACGTATATTCGTCAAAGATTGATCTCTTTCTTTTTCTTAGTCCTAATACAACTTCAAAATTGAATTTCTAGTTGGGCCCAAAACTTGTTTTCCTTTTCCTAGGAAATATATTTTGTTTTACAAGGGAACGTTTTGCATTTTACGTTTCTATAGGATGCATCTGTATATAGTTAGCAAATTCTAGGTGCAAAAATAAAAGAAACGCTACTGATTAAGGAGTAATCCCAATGAACTGGGTTTACTAAGGCTTCTAATCCTCGAATCCATATGGGCTCAACATAGCTGGTGATTATTTATTTATCTTTTTGCAAAAATCATACTAACACTTAATAACTTTATTCTCTTCAATTCGTACCTTGAAATTGAATACAGCATGAGATCCCAATTGTCAGAATTAATGCGAACTTTCTTTTGACAAAACTACTTGTCCGCCTATTTTGAAAAGAGATTCCACATATAATTGATTTCCAAATTAAAATTATATTCTCTCTCTCTCTATATATATATATATATAGGCGGAGGTTCAAATGAGAACCACATTTTTTATGAAGAACGGAGAACCAACACATTATGTACAAAGTGTTAGCACATAATGCTTAAACTATCTGCACTGTGTTTTTTCCAAAGTGCATTTGTGTTGCCATAGTATTAATGCAGTGCTAATACTTTGTGCATTATGTGCTAATACTTTGTACGGTCTTTTAAATATCACTTTAATGTGTGTTAAAGTGGTTTTCATTATAACCAGTTAATATGTGTTAAATATCATCATGTCTTTTAATGTTCAATAAAAGATAGTTCCTGACCTCTTCAAAACAAAAGCTAGTTCCTGACATCTTTGTTTTCCTTTGTGATGAGAAAATATTGATTCTTCTATGTTAAATATTTTACCTCCATTCGATGGAAAATACTTTAAAATCATGGGAATTAAAGGGAATATGGAGAAGAATTAATTAGTTTAATATAACCCTAACCTTGAATTGATTAAACAATCAAATACACAACCAAGCGCGTGATTAGGAAACCCTCAACTAATCAAAAGCATTAGTGATTTTGAATTATTTACTTAATTTTGGGATAGTGCTTGGTTGAGCTTATAATAAACTATTGCAAATTGCAAACAAAATAAATATCTAGATAGTTTATTATAAGTTCTAATAGTTCATAAGCTTTCCAAAAAATAAATTTTTAGATCAACCTCAATTTTTTTTCATAATCTTACAATCAATAATAAATTTACCAAAATAACTTTGTTATAACTAGTATTTTCAACATATATTTCCAATATCCATCTAATCAATTTTCTCTTTCTAATTATAACTAGTTTGTCTCTCGTGTGTTGCACGGTTAATATTTTTAATTATTATTTACGTATATGTTAAGTTTTTCCATATTTAAATGTCTTTTATTATAATATATATTGGAACAAACGAATAAATATTAATTAAAACAAAATATAATTCCTTCGTTCCCTTTCTCAAAGGCGAAGATCTCGATTTCAAACAAAAAGGCAATCTAGAGTACTCAGTTCACTTGATAGATTGCTAATTCTCAGGTTGAATAAATAAACAATGCAACCAAAAGGAAAATGTTAGTATATATTTTGAAATTCTTTTTTTTTCAAGAAAATTTTGGAAGATAACTTTGTTTTAGTATAATATATAGATATATAGATTTCATTTTTTAAATGTTCTTTTTTTAAAAAAAATCCAATTGTTCTTTTTTTTAATTTCTTTATTCAGTTGCTAAAATACATATTAATGTATATTAATTTCATTCTAGGGTCTAATCAACCAACAATATGTTTCATATTTCCCTCTAAAAGACGGATGAAAATGTCAAAAACAAAATAATACGGTACAAAGTGGCCGCCAGGGGCGTATGCCGCGTATCTATGTATTAATATATTGGGCTCCAACCCAGTATAATCCTCAAATTTCTTCTTATGTTTATGTATAATGTTAAGCTTAATTTAAAATTAGCTCAGTCTAATATATTTAACAAATTAAAATAAAATACTTTTGTTGGATTTTCTTTCTTGTCATAGCCTTAGATCCTTTTTTTTCCCTTCAAATTATTCAACGGTTATGATATTTGCAATCTCGTGAAGAATTTTATTTTGAAAATTTTACCAACCGATATATTTTCAATAAAATATGAGTTGAGACATTATATACATAAAGTAATAGTGACGCAAGAGTTGTTCTTATACTTGTAATGTTAAGTAGTCAACTACTTAATGATTTCTATTTATTGAAATCTCAATATGTTGGCATTTATAAAATTTAATGCAGCGAAGTGTATGTTTTTCAGCCCATCCTTACATTGAATTATGGTTCTGTCCCTGGTGGCCGCATATAACTTTTTTCCTCAATAGTAATCATTTAACAAATGATTCATGAGGCATGCTGCTTGCTGCAACGAAAAGAAATAGTTGAAGAAACATAAAATCACTTTCACCAAAATCTGAATATAGCATAATTCATAAAAAATTTGCCGCTTATTTAACTCATAAAGTAGACACAAAAGAGTTGTTGTTTGGGTATTACTAACTCAGAATTCGTGTAACTCTAGGAAAATTTCACACTCATATTGACTCCTCAACTATCATTAGATACCAACAGATAGGAGTACCGAAAAAAGGTCGACTCCATTCCAGATTCCCCAATAAAACATTATTAATTCTTTAATATGGATTTTCTCATTCACTCTTACAAATAATAAGGCAACAAATAAAATAATCCATTTAAGAAAATTTTGTTCTAGCACTCAGAACTCAGAAGCAATACTTTTCAACCACATGGACTACTTCATCGAATGCATAAAAAGGTTACATCCGGCTGTTAAGGATAGTGATCATTGACTGCACCAAAATTTCAAGTATCCATAAAATTTTCTAAAACTCATTCTTAACACTATAAAATTTTCTAAAGTTCATTCTAATCAATTCAAAACAGTAAATTGTCACATCACACAATCCAACTAATTAGATATATGGTCGAAGTGTGATGTTTTCAAACTAAAATAAGAGAATACAAACAGATAGATATATAAAACATGTGCTCAATACATTTCTATTGAACACATTTTCCTTTTTCTAAAAAAATAAAACATGTGCGCTTGGAGATAATCTGCACTCCTTCGTATTATAATGAAATGCTCTTTTTTAAGATCAAATTCATCTCTCAAAAGGTTGATTGATACCCCACATTGCTCTATTATTAGTCCAATCATTCTAATTATTAGTTTGCTACTTAAACCACCAAACGAACCAGATTATATATTGATTTACAAACTCATTAATATGAAAACATTATAAACATGTAATATAAATCAACAAAATCAAATACTTTACTTAAGAAGAATTGATGCAAAATTCAGCATTTGTTCTAAATCACCAACCTTTATTTGTTTTACTAATTAAAAGCTTGTTTATTTGAAGCCCCAACATAGATCTAAAATCCAAATCAATATTATAAACAAAATTACTGCAACTTCAAATGTGTTGGAACAAATATATAAATTATGAACAATGTTGTTCAACCTAAATTGCACCATTAGGTTGCTCGCAATAGTACGAGGTCTATTGTAGTGCGGTAGGCTAACCCAAGTCGAATCTCACGCGAAAGGCTTAACAGGGCGATTCGTTCGTGTTACACATAAAAGCTATAAATCTAAACATACTATTCAAGAGGGGGTTGATTGTTGCAAATAACTAAATCTAATCTAGGAATCAAAGTATAAATAAATAAGATAACAGTAGATATGAGATGGACTAGGGCGTTGGCACTCTAATTGAAGTATTAATCATTTACATAAATTAATGCAAGCAAGTGA
>JAYJMF010242117.1:0-14445 GCA_036873715.1 Salvia sclarea
CTACCTTAAGCAACTTTATTAATAATATTGCGAAAAATAAATGATGGACCAAATGAGTATAAGTAATTTAAAGACTAACAAATAAATAATCACACATATACAATTAAAATTATAAAATATATTATTTGGTAGATTATTGTTTTGGGATAAAAATTATAGTACATATCGCTTAATTTTTCTAGATAATATCATTATTATTAAATTTTTTTAAATCTCCAGCCCATCGGGCCGACCCGCAACCCGTTCGAGCTAACCCATATAACCCGCGGGCTAATCGGTCTAGCCCATTAAGCCCACTTTAATTTCGGGTCGTAAAAATTTAGCCCTAACCCATTATATTTTTCGAGTTATTCGGGCCAACCCGTCGAGTTCGGATTAAATTGATATCCCTAATGAGTACAATGTTTCCAATTTTTTTATAGGTAATAACACGATATTATACCTCATATTTGGACTCTTATCACAATACCAATAAAAATGAATATAGACTTGATTTGCTTTGGATTTGGGCCTATTTTACATGATGCAACAGTCTTGGAAAAATACTACTATTCTTAACTAAAATTGGGCCATTCTCTCTCTGCAGAAGCGAATCTCTCTCCCTCAGCTTCTCAAAATTTCCCGCGAAACTCCCCAGTTACCACCACTACCGCCGCGCCGCGCCGCGCCGCCTCACCCCCCTTTTCTTCCTTATTCCCGGCCGACCGACCATCAACAAAATTGGCGTTGTTGCCGCCGTGGAGCTGTGATCGCCGCGCTCTTCTCAGCCACAACTAAAAAACATCTAGAAGCCCTAATCCTATTTGTTCATCAGGCAGGTCAACTTCTTCTTCTCAGTCCAATCATTGTTCATTTGTCCTGAATTGGAATTTATGGATTAAATATTGGAATAATAAGACGTGTGAGATATTGAAATTTGATATCAAATTGTATGATTTTTTCCATTGACTAATGGATGCTGTGTATTCTGGTGGAAGCTTTGTGATGTACTGGATTTGACTGTGATCTATCTATGCTTCTTTATAAAAGAAGGAGATGAGCAAAACTGAGTGAGAAAAAGTCTACATTATAGGACAAAATGGTTTTTGGATCCCAAATCTTAAAGCTCCTGTGCTTGATCTCATGTGTATATCCAACAGATGTCCATCAAACCCATGGCTTTTATAGAGAAATAATATACTTATTGAGCAAGTATTTCATGGATGAGTTTAGGCGCCAGAGATTGACATGTTTGCATTTTATAGTCTGTATAGATACAGATTCACCTTTTATATAGTATGGATTACTTAAATAGGGAATTTTTTAATCAACAAAAGCTGTTTTTTCCTTTGATTTATATAGATATTGTTTGGTCTACCAGCATTGATCAAGTTTCTGAGCCGTTCATGTGTTTGGACTGTTGTATATTAGCAGATAATGAATTGTTTATATGTTTACAGATTGAAGGAAGTGTTAAATGAAAGATATGGATAAAGTGCTGTGATGAGAAGTAAGGTGCTTTGCTTCCATGCATCTCAAAGTCACTTATGCATGAGAGGTAGCTGATAAATTTAGTACTAAGTAAATTAATACTTGTTTATAGGTTGTTATTAGAGTAGAGACTGATGTTAGGTGACCCTTGATTATGACCTTTTAGCTAATACTCATTTCTCAACCCAAACCTACTTTAACTTTTTGCATCAAATTTTTAGCTTCTGAACTCAGGCAACCTTGAAAATGAGAAAAAAGAGGCCCTCATAATAGATAAGTCTGAATGTTGAAATTACAACCACATTCCGAACTTTTGCTCCATCTTCTTCAGCGTGTTGATAGGCGTGCTAGTAAATGTTCAAAACAAGTCAAACAAGTTCATTCCTTGTTGATCACCAATGGTTACCTTCTAATCAGAGATCTATGGGTTAACACTTTGCTATATAATACTCTCATCAGAACATATCTAAATCTTTCTAGACCCCACACTAGCCTCAGCCTCTTCGTGGAGATGCTTCACAACCAGGCTGATCCTAATAGCTACACTTTCCCTTCTGTTCTTAAAGCCGTTGCTTCTCTCTCCAAATCATATGGTACATCACGATTAGGTTACTCCTTACATGCACAATGTGTTGAGAGAGGCGTGCTAGATGACCCTTTTGTCCGTACATCGTTTCTTTCTCTTTATTCGCAATTTGGTGATATAAGGAGTGCGGATAAGGTCTTTGACGAGATCCCTCAACCATGTATCGTTTCAAATAATGCGATGCTTGATGCATATGGAAAAAGTGGAAACATGGATTTGGCTATTTCGATGTTCTTTAGTATGCCAAAGAGAGATGTTTATTCATGGACAAGTATCATCAATGGCTACGCTCAAAATGGGTGCTTTATGGAGGGAATTAGGTTTTTTATGGAAATGATGAGAGATGGGGATGTAATCCGTGGCCTTTTAAGGCCGACTGAGGCCACCTTTGTGAGTGTCCTCTCTTCGTGTGCGAATTCAGATGATGGCTTTCTGTTGGACCAAGGGAAGCAGATTCATGGGTACATGGTTAGGATTGAGAAGGAGCTGAGTGTTTTTAGTGGAACAGCACTGATATCATTCTATGGGAAAATGGGCTGCTTGAGTTATGCTTTTAAAGTGTTTAACAGCATGCCTGTGAAGAAGGTATGTGCTTGGAATGCTATGCTATGTTCACTGGCTTCAAATGGCAGGGAAATTCAGGCTCTAGATATGTTTGGGAAGATGAAGAGCTTGGGATTACGCCCCAACGAAGTCACATATGTATGTGTCCTATCGGCTTGTGCTCGGGCAAAACTCGTGGACTTGGGCATGAAATTGTTCCAAGCGATATCTCGTGATTATGCCGTTACACCTACAATGGAGCATTATGGATGTGTGGTCGATCTCTTGGGCAGAGCCGGCCTTCTGAAAGAGGCATATGAGTTTGTGAGAAGCATGCCTTTTGAGGCCGATGCCTCTGTCTTGGGTGCTCTTTTGGGTGCTTGCAGGGTTCATGGGGATGTTAATTTGGGAAATGAAGTGGGGCGACGGTTGCTTGAATTGCAACCAGATCATTGTGGACGGTACGTGCTGCTGTCGAGCATATATGCCGGGGCAGAGATATGGGACCATGCTGCTGCCTTGAGGAAAGCAATGGTGCATGCTGGAATTCACAAGGTGCCAGCAATGAGTGTGGCTAGCTAAAGATGAAAATGTCGGTGTGATTGATCATAGAGGCACGGCCGAGCACCCTGCTATCTGCGTAAGTCTAGAAATTGTTTAATTTGTTCCCTAAATTGCTGCTATATTTCATTTTTCTGCATAACAGAAGTAATATCGAGTTTTGATTGTTTCTGCTTTCTACAGTTGGATGCTGAATGTTGCATTCGTGGAGGTCCGGAGAAAGAGAAGGCGGCGATGGAGGTATTTAGTGTTTCATTTAAAAGAATGTTTAAATTGCAATATGTTAATAATCCACAATATTGAATTAAAATGTTGCATCAGTATCTGGAGGAAAGAGAATGCGAGTATGAGGAGACGACTTTGGTTGATCTCCACAAAGTAAGCATGTTTCAATTCAATGTCTTTTTTTTGTATGTATAAGTTGAATTTTTTTAACACAAATATTCATATGCAGGAGGGTGATGATTCTAAACTACCCTTTTTATGTGGTGTGAGCACTTGTTAAAATGATGTTACAAATTTGAGTATAAGTGCCATTACATTAGCAATGCCATCATAAAATAATTCCGAAAATCTACGTTTTCACAAGAAAACAACAAAGTAGAGATAATATTCTCTGTGGATGTATCATTGTGATTTGTGAATGTTGAAGCAGACAACACAATTGCTATCAATTAAGTTCATCACCCATAATAAGGGAAGATTCTCTAAATTATGAATCTCGATGAGATTATTCGTAGTGTTAATTTATCTCCTAATTAAGGTCTAAATTATCATGATATGTCGTTAGAGTCGTTATATTATTGTACCAGCACAAATAAAATTGTATTCAATTCATATTCGTGTCGTGTTTATATTTGCATTCATATTAACGACCGGACACGTGCGAATTGTGAGCCCTATTAGATATGTTTGTTGAACTGCCATGCACTACCGCTTGCAACGCTCGCCAACACCATCCAAAATACAAACTCCTAGATCTGAAACATTTAATGATAATAAGACTTTGTAAATATCTTTGCATAACCTATCTCCGCAATGAACCAATGGCGAAAGACCTCTTTAAGAAGACGGGGGCAGATAATTTCCCTATGCCCAAACCACCAGTACTCGATACACAACGGAAGTTTCCTTGAGCAGATATGGGTCGTCCGAACAGCGATTCCACTCCCTTTTTTACTGGGGAAAGAGACAAGACCTCTTATGCCCACTCTTCCAACTTCCCCTCCCTCTTCCGGGCTTTATTGCCAAAAGTGATTCTAGCTTGAATGGAACCGGTTGGTTTCGGGGCAAGAGTTGGTAGAATCGAACTCCACTTCCCCTAAACGAAATACCTGAGTTGCCGCGTGGCAGGTATGTCCCAGTTTTGTAGAATTGACTTTGATTTTTTATTTTTCTTGAGTTGAAATTGTACAATTAAGACTACTAGCACTCATTTGGTGGTCTTTTGTAACGTAAGTTGAGTTCTAATCAATAAAGTGATTTGTTGTTTTAATTTCTTTGGTTACTTTACAATCAGTGAAAAATATATATATGTACAAATATATGTGGTAGACATACAAATATGATAATAATCTTTATATAATTATCTTTGGCGAAACTAATTCAAAAATCCATATTTATTTTTCTAATATATCCTTAAAAAATTGATATAAATGTTATGAAAAAGAAAAACTTACAATCTGTCATAACAATTCCAGTTTTGCATTAAATAGCAGCAGAGAAGGAAATAATAATTAATATTAGACTTTCTACTAAATTTGCAAGTAGGTAGAGTTAATACCACCTTGCTTAATTTGCCCAATTTCTATTAGTAGATGATGTGGAATTTGTTACAATTTTTCATGTGATGTGACCATACTTACCAATTAAATCAGTACTATCAATTTGTAATTAACTTAGTCGTTAATTCAAAGATAAGAACGACTTAGCCGATAATTCATATATTCGACCATTTAGATTATATACGTGTTTTCCAATTAGCCACATCAGTTTTAGATGGATAGTAATATGTTTACATCAGTAGAATTTGCCACAAATTAGTGTAAAATTTGTGTTTTTGAAGAAAATTTTGGAGGTTCGTGTGAAAAATTAATAAGGAAAAGTAATCATTTATTTAGATATGCTACACATAATATTATCATATACCTTATGTTTGAAGTGGTTGTCTCTTGTGCGGACGTCTCCATGTGCAGATAATGTTTTTACTATAAATAATACGGAATACTAATTATTTTTCTTTTAAATGATACTTTATGGTTATAAGGTAAAAGCAAATGAAACTTTTTTCATTATAAATGACACTTTAGGACATCCGAACATAAGATTTTGTGACTCTCGGGTGCTATACAAATTAAAAGTTGCGATATTTAATACTTTTATGTATTCAAATGTATTAATTATGCACATACCATATATTTTTTCAGAAAATAATTTCGGATATATACAAGTTTATTTGCCAATAATATTAGGAAAATACATACTATATGAAAATAAGAGAACCAACCAAACGTTGGCAAAGTAACTAAGTATTGTCTTTTTCAGTTCACAAAAAAAGTATTGTCTTTTTCAAGTGTTAGGTGGAATATATTGGTACTTCGTTTCTTGCCAAAATTGGATGTAAAACTGTAAATATTTTAAATATTATTCAATCACGTAACATAGGTTTATAATATCCACACTTTACCTTATCCCTCCATCAATTTTATTTCCCAAATTTATTCGATTTTGCGTCGTAGTTGTTGGTAGGTAACGTTCACTGATTAGATATTAGATAATTAGAATTCGATATTAAGGTTTGATATGAGCCCAAATAAATTTTTGTGTGCATAAAATATTTTGTTTCTTTTTCATCCACATAGACAATCCACAATCCAATCTAATTTCTACTCACTTCATTGACAACAACCTAATTTGAAATATTTTTTCCTTTTGCTTTATTTTTAACTATGCATTATTTATAACAAAAACCATATACCTTATAAGGTCTAACAAAATTGAGGAAAATTATTTTATAATTTAAATTTAATATTATTATTTAAAAAATCATTACTGAAAACTTAAACTTTTGAGAAAAAAGCGATTTTAGTTTTTTTTTTTTTTTTTATTTTTTTTTTTTTTTTTTTTTTTTTTTTTTTGCGAAATTAGGCTCTAATTTTTAAGAGAAAAAAATCAATATGGCTTATGGTAAATTTTGATTTTCTTTAGTAAGTAACCGTCTATAATATTATGTAGCTAAACTATCTCTAACTAAAATTTTAATTATTCAATAAGTATATTATGTATTTAAGCTTTAATTTTTAGCTATAAATTTTATTTAAGATTTATTATGTTATATATTTTGTTCATGAATTCAAGCAACCACTATCTTTTGTGTGTCACTGGGTAAATTTATATATGTTCATGTGTAATAATATGCAAACTACACAAGACAAGTAAATGATCACACTTAAAATTAAAGTATAGAATTGTTTAACTAATAAATTCAATAATGAAATACGAATTCGAAATGAAAGATGACAACTCCACAGCCACCAAATCGAGCTTCTCAACTATTTCTCCCATTAAATTACGAGTAATCCATGAATATATGATAATTCTCTATCTCTCTCTCTCAATCAACAAATATTTCTTCATGCCTACAACTTTGCATATGTATGCTTTACCATCAAGTATATATATTTTTATCAGAAGCTTCAAGCCCATCTGCAATATAAGGTTAATTTTTATGTATAATATAAAAGTTAGAGCTAAAATTAATTGAAAAAAAGCTAATATAACCTACACATTATTTGTAAGTATATGTTACTCTTGAGTCTTGATATGGACTTACTAACAAAATCTGCATAACTATATGGTTTAGCATATATGTTATCAAAGGTGTCACTATTATTTAATATACACAACAATTAGCACATTAAAATGAAGGTCGGTTCATTGTTAATTAAAATATTATATGACTATACTTTTTGCTTTTTGGAGATTGCATGTGCAATAAGGAAAGATTTGACAGAGGTCTAAACAGAACTAGGTTGTCTTTGACACCACTCTAATGTTGTTTTCCAAATATTGTTGGTCATAGAAAAATAACATAATTTAAGTACTATTGTTTCTTCATTGTTAAATTTTCGAATTTCAACCATTTAATTATTCAAACACTTCCCTATATAATCTGATTGGCATTGTTCAAGCAATACCAAGAAGCAAAACAATATCTTCCATTTTCACAAGGAAAAAAAAACCCAAGAAAGCTTGTGAAAATGGGTGTCTCTACTTTGCATATTTCTATGGCATTGTTTGTAGCATTTTTGGCACTATTCCAACTTCCTATACGAGCACAAGCCATCACGAGGCACTATGAGTTTAATGTATTCTTCATACACTAGATTCTTGTTTTTATTTTTATTTTTTTCGCCGGTGTATATTTAAGGATATTTAAGAATAGAAAAGTATCGTGGTGTGATTCGAATTGAAGATCTTTGGGTAATGGGGTAGTTGGTTCTTCTATTAGGGCACCCCACTAGAGCATGCTAGATTATTATATTTGTTCTATCTAAGATTTTCTTTAATCGTATATATGATTGATTTAGTTACACAATTTTGATTATCAATGTTTTCCAGATTAAGATGCAAAATGTGACACGATTATGCCGTACGAGGAGCATAGTCGCGGTGAATGGGAAATTCCCCGGGCCACGGGTCGTGGCAAGGGAGGGCGATCGCCTCCTTATAAATGTCACAAACCTTGTTCCCAACAATATCACCATCCATTGGTATATAGAGAGTTAAAATTGATAATTGCTTATAAATTAACTAGGCGATTATATGAGTGCATGGTAATGAGTTCTATATTTCAATTATATTTTATGATAGGCATGGGATTAAGCAGCTTCGCAGCGGTTGGGCTGACGGGCCGGCGTATATAACCCAATGCCCCATTCAAACGGGGCAAAGCTATGTCTACAATTTCACGATAGTTGGACAAAGGGGAACTCTTTGGTGGCATGCACATGTTTCCTGGCTTAGATCCACTGTCTATGGGCCTATCATCATCCTTCCAAAGAAAAATGTGCCCTATCCATTCCCCAAGCCATACAAACAAGTTCCCATCATCTTCGGTAATATACTCAATCATACAATTATCTAATTATTATAACATAAAACATTATTTTAATACAATTTGCAGGAGAATGGTTCAATACCGACACTGAGGCTATAATCAGCCAAGCTCTACAAACCGGAGGCGGCCCAAACGTCTCCGACGCCTACACCATCAACGGACTTCCCGGCCCCTTGTACAATTGCTCCGCCAAAGGTACTTCCCTAATCATGACTTCCTCTTTTTTCATTACCACCAATCATAGGGAGAAACAAATGATTAGTTACTGTGTATTTGGACAGATACATTCAAGCTAAAGGTAAAGGCGGGAAAAACCTACCTCCTCCGCGTAATCAACGCTGCGCTCAACGACGAGCTCTTCTTCAGCGTCGCCAACCACACTCTCACAGTCGTCGACGTCGATGCAGTCTATGTCAAGCCTTTCAAAACCAACACAATTCTCATCTCTCCCGGCCAGACCACCAATCTCCTCCTCCACACAAAACCAACCGCCCCCGCCGCCACATTCCTCATGACCGCTCGGCCCTACGCCACCGGCTCAGGCACCTTCGACAACACCACCGTGGCCGGAATCTTGGAATACGAATCCACCCCCTCCACCAAGCACCTCCCCCTCCACAAACCCGTCCTACCGGCCATAAACGACACCGCCTTCGCCACCAACTTCACCAACCGCCTCCGCAGCCTCGCCACCCCTCAATACCCGGCGAACGTGCCACAGAGCATCGACAAACGCTTTCTCTTCACCGTCGGATTGGGCACGACGCCGTGCGACCAAAACGCCACGTGTCAAGGCCCCAATGGTACAAAATTCGCGGCATCCATAAGCAACATATCCTTCGTGCAGCCGACCACGGCGCTCCTACAAGCCCACTTCACAGGGAAGTCGAGTGGCGTCTACGCGCCGGACTTCCCCTACAGCCCCCTACAGTGGTTCAATTTCACCGGCAGCCCGCCGAACAACACCATGGTTGGAAATGGGACAAAATTGATGGTTCTGCCATTCAATTCAAGTGTTGAGGTAGTGATGCAAGATACCACCATTTTGGGGGCAGAGAGCCATCCACTCCATCTCCATGGATACAATTTCTTTATAGTGGGACAGGGATTCGGCAATTACGACCCGATTAACGACCCGAAACGGTTCAATCTAGTCGACCCGGTCGAGCGCAACACGGTTGGCGTGCCACCCGGCGGATGGGTTGCCATCCGATTCTTCGCCGATAATCCAGGTTGGTATATATATAAGAAAATGTTCAAATAAACATCATTCTTAAAGTGAAAACGTCACAATTCTTTTTTAGTCCTTAAATTGTGATAATTTACTATGAATACATTTACTTTTATAATTGTCACACTTTCACGATAACTTAATTATATATATATTTTTTATAGGAGTGTGGTTTATGCATTGTCACTTGGAAGTCCACACAAGTTGGGGATTGAAAATGGCTTGGCTTGTTTTGGATGGAAAACTTCCCAATCAAAAATTGCTTCCTCCGCCGTCGGATCTTCCCAAGTGTTGATTTTCATTTTTATTTTTCGGAATTCTAAAATATGACCTTTTTGAGTTTTTATTTTTTATTTTTTATTTTTTATTTTATTTACAATTTTTTGTTGTTTTTCCTATGTAAACTGAGGTGGCTAGTCTGTCCATGACTTGATTTGTTATTTTTCACGAGTTAAAATTTGTTGTAACGTTAGTCGAGTTCTAATAAAGTGAATATCTTTTTCTACTTCATTGTTACGAATTAACTAATCTTATCATTTGTCACAATATGTTATGATTCGCACTTCTGTATCACTGTAAAATTCGATATAATTTATTACTAGAATAATTAATTCTAGTTAGTATTTATTGCTAATTCATTATTGATTATATAATTTTAAATTAAATTATTAATGGGACAGAAAGGCTACCATCCAGCGGAATGGAGGGACCAATCAAAACTATGGGCTAACTAAGTGTCGTCGTTTTCAAATATTAAATTTGGCATTTCGTTTTCCTGCAAAAATTGTTATATAAGTATTAAATTTTTTAAGGTTATCCAATCACATGACTTGTTGTGCAATATCCAACACTTATCTCTCTAACCAAATCTCAATTTCCAAAGAAACTTCCATTTTGAATGTTTGTTGGTCGTATTGTAAACTTATCTGAGATTCGAATATTTGAGGTGGACTCCTACATGTCGGATTATATATATATTATTTTATTTAAATTTAAATTATTCTTGATGTAGTTTTAACACTAAAAAATAAGGTGATATATCTATATTATGTAGAAAACAATAAATTTTTCACGAACCTTTTTATTATTAATGCTCCAATTTAAGTAAAATTCCGTGTGGGTGGGTGAAATATTTGGAATTCGAAAAACCAATCGAAGCAAGCTAAATTGAAGTATTTTTAAATTATGAAAATTTCGGGTTTCAGGTTTGGATTTTCATTTAATTTTGGCACGGATTATGCCATAAATGAAAATCAATCGAAATTCAAGTTCCCACTTCTAAAAGCCCTAGTAAAATTTCACGTGCATACAATTATTGATGGACATAAATATCTATTAGAATAGTAAATGTAATAAAATGAATATTAGTATTATTTATCCATTGGAATATCAATAAAGCCAAACCGACTTAGATTTTGGTGAGCTTTTTTCCATTCCAACTAATTTGACTACAAAATTTAGGTTAGAAATTTTCTACCATTAAGTAACTTTTTATTTGGATCCATCTATTTAATTTCAAGCTATATTGACTTCTTAAAAGAAAATTCTCGAATCCCAAAAAAACCAAAAAAGAAAAGGCGGCCATCATTCCCCCATTCCGATGTCAGAATTAACCAGAATTTTCCTCTGATTTGTCACCTCTTCTTCTCAATAGCTCTTTAATTACTTTTCTACAGAGAGAGAGAGAGAGAGAGAGAATTCACTTAATTTGCAGATCATGATGAATGAAAACGCAGCAAGGTACATTTTTCATGAAATTTGTGCTTGATCTCTGTTTCTTGATTTGCAGTAATTCTTGTTTTGTTTCATGTTTTCTTTGCTGTTGGGTGTCGTGCAAAGCTATAAAGATTGCATCTTTACACACAGAAGATTGAGCATTTATTAGAATTTAATTGAATTTAGTTAGGGCTGAAATATCCATGGATTTGGCTTTCTTGAATGCAAAACAGAGAGATTGATTTTGTTTGAGAAGTTTCTGATTCTGATTGATGGCTGTCTTGATAAAAATCCAATTTGGTAAAATTAGGGCAAGAAATTAGGGAATTTTGGGATTTGGGTGGAATATGCCTATTTTGCCTTAGCTTGTGAGTTTGCCTAATCTAATCACTAGTGTTTAGGGTTATGATATTGATATATGCAAGAAGAAGCCCCTTTTCAACACATTTGCTTTAGACACAAAATTGAGCTCTTTTTTTTAGATTAGAACATGTTAGAGGTGATGCCTTTTATGGTTTAAAACTATAATCTATAGACATACATTCTTGATGGATGGATTGGGGGAAATTGGGTCGCCCTCGTTTCTCTTGCAGCGCGTTTTTTGTGCCCGTTGCTCGTGTATCAGGGTCTCGTTTTCTCGTTTTCATCCGTATTCGAGCTACATTGCTTGCTTCCATTGCTTGAACATTGTGTTTCAGTGAGAGGAAAATAGCCCTAGTTCGATTTTCGATTTGTGTGTGTTTGTATGTATAGTCTGCCTAGTCGATTTCAAGACTAATCGTTGTGTTCACGGTAGCAGCATTGATTGGTCGAAAAAGAAGAGAAAGCTCCAAGATTCACAGGTGGAGCTGCCTCTAGCAAAGCAAGTCTGCCAAGAGAAGGTAGAAATCGAGGAATCCGGGCAAGAATCTGCAGACAGCAACAGCTTCAACGCCAACTCTGCGGACTCGTTCATGTGCAGCGACGATGAGGAGAAAACCGATGTGGAATTCCAAGAGACGGGTGCGTCTGATGAGCCCTCGACCTCGTCTGCCAGCTGGGCCAGCCTTTGCTCCTCCTCGGAGAATAATAGGTCCCCCGTCGATTCGAGTTCTCGTGATCAGCCAGAGTCGTCGTCGTCCGTGAACCACGATCATTGGTGTGGGGGCCATGTCGTGCGTCCGGAGATCCAGCTGTACACGGATAAGGAGCTCGAGGAGCTGCTCTACACGGACGGGGTGGGCCCCGGTGGCGCCGGCTTCATTCTTTCATCTGGAAGGTGGCCTGTTGATCAAGGTAAAACCTTGAAAATTTTTCCCTAATTTTTTTATCCCTTTTGAGATTGAATTTTTGTTGATTTTGTTTTGGTTGATTTGTTTAGGTGGAGAAGGTAGGCAGGAGGGTAGGAAGAAGCTGACAATTGATAGGGAGTTTGAGCAATTTTTTGCTATGCTTATGCTGTAGCAAAAATTAAATTAGGATCTATTGTGAAATAGGAGTTTTTTTTTTTTTTTTTAATAATTTCTGCTATTTGTGTAAATTAAGATGATCATTGGAAGAATGCAGCTTTCTAGTGCATCATGTGATAGAAATGTTGATTCTTGCAATGCAAAATGTAAATTATGGAACCACATTCTTTTTTTATTTATTGAAACTTATTTGTGACAAAATATTTTTTTTTTCCTCAAATAGAATTGAACTTAAACGAATTAATGATATCAAGTTTAATCGACTATTTGGTTTTATTCGGTTTTAGCTTATTTACTCTTAGGAGGCGGATGTGATTGATAAAACAAACAAGATTAAGATATAATTTAATTGAACTTTGTGTTAATTTACTTTTAGGTTTGTATTTGAATTGATAGATTATGAGATAAGATAAATTGAAATATTATAAATGTAGTTAAATATCAAATTCGCCTTGTGGTGTATCAAAAGTGCAAAAATTTGAAAGGTGAAGGGACTAAAATGATTTTGATGAGACTACTTTTTAAATTTTGCATTCATAAGTATGAATTGGAGGATGGTTAAATAATTATTTTGAATTTGAGGTGCTAAATTAGCATCCAATATGATGATTGAAGCATGAACAAAGTTACCCATGTTGAGTCAAATCATTCAAACCTAACACCTTTTTAGTAATTATCTTGTGAATCCAATCTTACAAGTGGTGGTATACATACAATTTAATATTATTCCATTTGTTGTTTCGATGATATAGCGAACAACTGCATGTTATCGTACTTCAATCTCATATTTCATTTGTATCTCTTATATATTATCAAGTTTCAAGACAATTGTATCTTATTGTATTTCAGTCTCATATTTCATTCGTCGCTTATACATTATCATGATTCAGTCTCGTAATGTAATCTAAACATAAAATTTTTCAACATTCATCATTAAAATCAAACAAGATGCGGAAACATATATGATCGTAATTAGTACAACCGAAATTAAATTACCAAACTAGTAAAAACAGAAACCTAAAAGGTAAAAAAGTAAAATAAAGTGAAAAAAAAAAAGAGTTGCCATGCAAAAAACTAACCGAACAAGAATTAATTTTTTCTGCATAATTAAAAAAAAAATTAATTTCTGCCTCGATCGGCGCCGACGAGGAACTTCTCGAGCTCCGGCGACCGGAAATACGCCTCCGGCGACGGCTCCTCCTTGTGCGTGGGCTCTCTCTTCTTTGCCGGCGGCGGCGGACACACCAGCGCCGCCGGAATCTTGTGCTCCTCATCCTTCGGCGTTGAACACTCTCTCTCAATTTCCATATTTCTTTTTTTCACACTAAAAGATTAATTAATTGTAGTAATTAATTGTTTGTTGCTTGAGAGATTGTTTCTATATATATATATGATAAATATTTTGTGGAGAAATTAATTAATTTAATGAATTTGATTTTATGTTTTAGGAAGTAGTGGGGGACGTGGGAGTTGGGAGAGTGTTTAACGGTTTTGAAAAATTATATTTAAATAATTGAGAAAATGGGAAAGGGGTTTATTTTAATTTTATTATTAAGTTGATAATGTATTTGGATAAGATCTTCTTTCAATGATGGAATAATTAGTGACAATTAGGGATGAGCTGGCACCTACCTATGATTTCAATTTCATTTTATTGTTATTCTAACTTTAATGTTTTGAGCTGGGGTTGGGTGTGAGATTATTATTATTATTATTATTATTATTATTATTATTATTATTATTATTATTATTATTATTATTATTATTATTA
>JAYJMF010242337.1:0-14434 GCA_036873715.1 Salvia sclarea
AACGGTTGAACTTGCAATACTTAAAATATTATTAATTATTTTATTTTATGGGAAAAAGATAAAATTAAATCTTAAATGCACTTTTGGCGGGAAACTTTTTGGTGAAAGGTTTCACTTTTATATAGTTATAGATTATTTTATTACCTTGTTAAGTTGATTTTAAAGTTAAATGAAATATATTGGAGGCAATCATATTGCATACCGACGACACGAGATTACCGTGCATTGGAGGAAAACAAGGACAAGGCGAGACAAGACTATAATGCATTATTCTAACGAGACAACCATGTAGCATATCGACGAGACAAGACGAGATTATAGTACCATCTTTCTGACGAGCATTGGATGCAATCATATTATATACCGACTAGACGAGAGACGAGATTACCAACATTGGAGGAAAATAAGGATGAGACGAGATTATAGTGCATTATTATGACAAGACAACCATGTAGCGTATCGATGAGATGAGACGAGACAAGACGAGACGAGACTATAGTAAATTATTCTGACGAGACAACCATGTAGCATATCGATGAGACGAGACTATAGTACCATCTTTCGAGAGACAATCATGTAGCGTATCTACGAGACGAGACGAGGCTATAGTACCATCTTTTTAACGAGACAGCCATGAAGCGTATCGACGAGACGAGACGAGACTATAATACTGTCTTTCTGATGAGGCAATAATGTAGCGTATCGACGAGATGAGACAAGACTATAGTAACGTCTTTCTGACGAGACAACCATGTAGTGTATCGACGAGTTGAGATAAGATCGATGAGACTACTATGTATTGAAGGTAACCATATAGTGGACCGACATGACGCGACAATACTACCATGCATTAAAGGCAATTATATTGCATACCGACGAGACTACCATGCAGTATTCTAATGAGGCAACCATGCAGCGGTCCATCGAGATGAGACAAGACTACCGTCCACTGGAGACAAATAAGGACGAAACGAGAGAAATATCGATCCGTCCAATGAGATGTGCAATGGCACTAGGACGATTGTCACCAAGCTTGGGGGCATGTGATGAAGCCAAACATATATCGGGGAGAAAGCCATGGGAAAAGTTTAATATTGCGAGAATGATCATGAGTCCGTCGGATTTCACTAAATTGTCGATCCGATTCCAACGGACACGGTTCTCTTTGACTGTTTGCTTTGCAATGAATATAAACAAGAGTCAGGGTTAGTCCATCCTAAAGTAAATTTATACCTACCAAAGTTTGTATTCAACCATGGACAATTGTGCATTGCAATCTCAAGGGTCATTAGCAAGAAAGGTCTTAAAGATTTGCTATGTGTGTTGGGAAAATATGTGAAATGTTACATCTTGTTTTAATGATCCCAAAACCCTTTTAGTTTATGCCTTAGTTGTTTTTAAATAAGACCTACATGTTTTGATCTTTAGAATAGACTGAAGACTGAAGTACTGAAGTTCTGAAGACTGAAGTTCTGAAGACTGAAGATTCGAAGACTGAAGAACAAGAAGTAAGATAAGCAGCATAAGAGGGTCTACACGTGGCAACTGAATCTCCTAGGTTCAGTACAAAGATTTATAAAAACTGAAGTATATTTAGTTAGTCTCTGATGCCACGTGGAAAGTCGTCTATTTTCAAAGGAGATTCAGCGTATGGAATGCAGAAGATTTGAAGATCGTCCTCTCTCCAGAAATAGCGCGAAGACCTTACCGCTTTGGTACAAAATGTTTCCTAGCACCTTTTCTTATATTCCTTGGAATTACGCCAGATTCGGAAGATAGGAAAGAGAAAATCAAGCTGTAGAAGTCCCTCTTAGTTCTTCATTTCACAACGGCAGATTTGAAGATACGATCTCCTCCAACGGATTTATTTTTGAAGATGCCTATAAATAGAGGACTTCTCCAAACCTTGAAGGCAACCGACTCAACGCACAAGCCAAAAACTCTTAGTATCCTACTAAGATCTTTTTTTGTTCTCTTAGAAAATCTAAGCCATCAGTTTCCAATCCCAAGCTTAGATACCCGAATTACAGAGAGCCTGTTCTCTGTAACCAGTTGGAATTTTTTCGAACCCCCTTTTCAAAGTTAGAAAAGAGTGAGTTTGAGTGTGTGTTCGAGACATGTGTCTGAACACTAGGTCCTTAGCACCCGTAAGCTAAGAGGTTAGGCTTTCTTAGTGCCCGTAAACTAAGAAGAGAAAATCCTACACTGTAAGTAGGTACTGACCTGTAAAGTCAGTTTAAGGTGTTGTGCACCTGCAAGCACAAGCCCAGAGTGATCGACTGTTTGATCAGCAGTTCGTGGACGCAGGAGGTGTTTCTACGAACCACGTAAAAATCCTTGTGTGCTTTATATTTCTGTTCTTTGTTTCTCTGCTTATATCTCTCTGCAAACTAAACTCCTAAAAACTGATCACTTAAATCTAAGTGTGTTTGTGATAACTGAAAGGCTAATCCAAATCGTTTTTCCACTGCTGAGTTATTAGTCTAACTGATAGATCTTCGGATAGTCAGTGAGATTCATAACTCTTCTTTTGTTTTCTAAAAACAAGACTGAACTTTCTGCGAATTTCAGTTTGACAACGAGTTTTTCATACTGAAGTTATCTGACTGAACATTCTCCAGTCACAGTCTTATCCTGTTTGAAAACTGAACTCTGCAAACTGATACCTCGGTATCAGTGTCTCTTTGTATTTTTCAAAAATAGTCTACTGGTGTATTCCCCCCCCCCCCCCCAAATACACTAGTCAGTATCCCCCCGGGACCCAACAATGTGACATGGAGAATGGATCGAACAATACGACAGTTAACGTGGTGTACGATGAAGTTCTTCAGAGATTTTGAGGCAATACTTTATTTTTGTTGGAGTAATTTTATTTACGTATATTATTATGATATGTATTAACTCTTTATTTAACTGATAAGTATGTACCAATTTATGGTGAAATAACGTCCTGATTAGAATGTGTGTTTTTTCAGCTCCAAGTTGTTCGTCGTGTAGAGAGAGATTTGCAAAACATCATAGCTGGTGGAACAACTGATAATATTGATATTCATTTTTATCGTCTTATTTAAATTTTTCATTTACTTATACTATTTATATATAGTTCTATTGTTTTTTATAAATTTATTCTTATTTCGAGTTGCTTCGACTATTTATACATAATTTTATTGTTTTTTATAAAAAAAATTCTTATTTGAAGTTGCTTCGACTATTTATAAATAGTTTTATTCGACTCCAAATATCAAAAAGTCCCCGTCGAATTTCGACGGGTTACAAACTAGTTATATAAATGTTGATTGTTGATGGTACGTATAAAGGAATTATTCGGATAAATCGAAATATTTTGGGCTCTTTCTTTTGAGCACGAGAATTTGATAGAGTTGAAAATTAGTAATAGTGATAGAAATATACTCGGTATAAAGTTACGTGAATAATAAAAGTTTCTTTAAAAACCAACATTGTTAGAATATTTTGATTAAAATTAGAGACAAATTTCTTTGGGACCAATAAAATATTTTTTATTTTTTAAATATCCTTCTTTATTTCTGTTTTATATATTGGTTTGGGGTAACCTGATCTTCTGAAAAAGAAAAACATTGACTTTGGATCCTGTTGTTTTTGTGATGCTTCATTGTTCAATTCGTTGCTTCCACATTCCCTCCTTCAATTGATCCAACTTAGGGCTGTCAAAATTTGTCGAAAAAATGGTATATCGTACTTACCGTACCGAAAAATATCGGATATAAGGTATGCCGAATTTTCCGGTAAGGTATGATATCGTACCAAACTTTTTGGTACGGTAAAAATATCACTTTTCCAAATACCAAGGTATACCAGTGTATACCGTACCGCAGTATATATCGAAAAAGTTGGTATATACCGTTGCTTCGGTATATACCGTCATACCGTACCGCGGTATATACCGGCATACCGATAAATACCGAATATATTAATAATATTATATATGTACATATTCAATTTCAATTATAAAAAGAATATATAATGTATTCATAAATTGTAAAACATAATTAGTACATGTAGTGACAAATTATAAATATGAGTTAATTTTTGATATACCGCCAATTTTCTTTAATTTGACATTATCGGTAATACATATAATGTTGGTATACCTTGAAAGAGAGGTATACCGAAGTAAGGTAAGGTATATAAAAAAAGGTAAGGTATCGGTATATGAAAATATTATATCGAAAGTAAGGTATACCGAACCAAGGTATACCGAAAAGTATGGTAAGTTAACAGTATAAAATTTTTCATACCGAAGAGAAAAATAAGATATAAGGTATGACCATTTTGGTAAGGTATATCGTACTGTGCCACCCCTGTTCTAGCTTAATGACACTTTTCTACTTTTTTTGAAGTAAGACATCATTATACAAATGTCGATTCTCTTTTCCTTAAACTATAAATTTTCTAGTTTTTTTTTTCAAAAAAATTATCGATCATTTATAAAGAGGGGTTCTAGTTTAATCTTGATCTTTAATTCTGCAGAGGTTGGATTTTTTACAAATTTCGTAGAAATTTTAAATTTTTTATTCGGGATCTACCCAAGAAACTCTGTTAAGTAAATTACTGCTTATGCGGGAGAGAGGAAAGAATATATGTAGGGGAAATTGGTGGAAGGGGGAGGATATGAGAAATTGCAAAGAGATGGGGAATCATGGAAAATATTTCATATGCAATTCGTTTATTTAATAAAAATATTAGAAAGTTATTTACTATGGTAGACAAAATAAAATTTTTTTCATCGTAAAACAAATAATGTAACCCTATTATAAAAATTAATAAATGTGTATAGGTTTGGTAAAAAAATTAGCCGGATCATAGATTCATAGATGTATAGATTAGTCGTTTGGTCTAATATAGGTAGGCCACTACGTCTACATTCAATAACAAACTCAACTAGATATGACCAATGCAGGAGCTCCAAAACTAGCAAACTCACAAATAAAATTACCACTATATTGATATACTAATTTAGTAGACGACCAAAATAGTTTTTTAATTCGATCGAGTGTAAAAAGCTTTTTTATTTCATCTAGTATAGGATACCGTGGATGACTAATTTCGTAATTACAAGTCTACAAGGGGTAGTTTCAGTTCCGTCAATTAGAGTTACATTTTTTTTCCCTTTCTTTTTTCTCTTTTTATAGGAGTTGAGAGTTCGATTTCTATTTATTACTATAAAATATTATTGTACAATGCTCCCTTGGCAAACCCTCGTAACAATCTATTTAGTTCTAATCATAATCATTATAAAAAACTAATTCGTTCTTTTTCTTCTTATCCAAAATAGAGTGAGTTTTGGGTTTTTTACTCCTTTTTTCTTTAGTTTTCAACATGTAAAAAGAGAGAGCTTAGTGATTTGAACATTACTTAGATTTCCATCTTTCCTTTTTTCTTCTTCTGCTATATTCTCATTAATTCATTAATAGAGGTGTCAAAAGTGGCCGGTCGGATCAACGCAACCCGTCGAGTCACATGAAAAACAGTAGTTATATTATATGTTTGAAACAAATCGGGCTGGTTAAGCTCACCGGGCCCTAGTTTCACATTTCATACTGAAACCAAAATTTGGGGAATTTCTGGAACTATACATAAAAATTCCCACAAATCTCCTTCTACTATGTTTTCTAAGTAGAGCAGAAAAATGCGACTGTGTATTCAAGAAAATATGAAGTCGGGGATAAAGAATACAGAGAAACTATGGTATTTTTTCTACTTTAACAGCTACACATAAAAATCAGTAGGTATACCTGACTCTATTAGTACACATCAACATGTTCGGTGGAATATGAAGAATAGCAAATAATTTGCATTCCCCTATTCAGCATATTGTCCTACCAGTAAAAGCAAACTCCACAAAATCTTGAGCCATAATCTTAAGCTGCACCAATGTTTGGAACACATTCACGAGAACGAATGCAGTACAATTACCTGTTCCCTGCCCTCTCCTAATGTCTTGGAACTTAGGCCTCCTTCTTTTTGAGGCGGTATGGGTACTTTTGGTAAATTGATATACTAGTGGCAACCAACGGGAGAGCCACAAGACAATATGGGGACGGAGGTACTCCATCAAAGATGAATTGAAGCAGAGCAGTGACCAGAAGCGCAGAAACAATGACAAAACCCTGCATGCACATTGATTATATCAGCAATAGATTACATTATCCAAATTAATCAATCAGAATTATAGACAATGACTACTCAAGTCTTGCTCACTAACCATATGATTAAAAAATGTAGCTTTAAAAAAGTAAATCAAATTAGTAGTATTTCCTTTGTTTGGCTTCTAAGATATCTGAAGACGGACGGACAGTATGTCGACTTAGTAAAATCAGAACTGTGGTAATCTCTGCATCTTACAGAAATAAAATATTGAGGAAGGTAGAAAATTAGGGCTTAAATTTTGTCTAAACTACTACGTGGCGATAGCCCCTGCTGAATCAGATGTTTCTCTTTAACACTCACCTTGCGAACACCACCAGCATAAGTTGTCAGAAGACCGACTAGAATTCCACCGACAGCATTGAGTACGACAGGAATCTGAACAACAAGATGTATTGTAATTGTAAAGCACAAAAAATCTTAAAATGTCATATACAAATATTGAAATTTAACCTAAGAAACATGTTATAGATGCTGCAATCAGACATTAAGCATTATTGTATTTTTGCAAACAAATGGGGCATGTTCTCAACATGCAAAAACACTTATATGCCGCTCTCTATGGAGCATTTATTAAACTGCTGAATATAATAATTATGCATTGTGCTTCAATTACCAGTAGCAGAATTAACAATGGAGTAGTATTTAGAAGCCATGTATGTATTATATTACCAAATGATATACGATGATAAATGATATTTACCCATGTCCAAGGAGTCCACCCATGAAAAAAGCCAAGCTTTCTGATAGCCAAACCATCTGGAGACTTGTAAGCACTGGCGAGTAAGCAAAGGCTCCCAATTATGGACATCTCCACAGTCATCAAGTAAGATGCATGTTTCTTAACCTGTACTAAATGATGGACATGAGATAGGCAAATTCAATAAGATAAAAAACTTCAGAAACATGAAGGCAGTTGATTACTTGAGAAGCCCACTGACACAATGCAGAGGCCAAGCCTGAAAGTACAGAAGCCACCAGCACAGGAACAATTCCATAGAACAATATTTCATCAGGATTTCTAGAACTAGATGCTTTACTAGATCCTTCACCAATGCTTAGAAGGACAGCAGCAATTATCAATATGAATAAAGCCCCAATTTGTTGAATGGACTGCTTCTGCCTGTTAAGAGTTACCAAAAGAAGAGAAAAAAGGGCTTTAAGGTATAATTCACAAGAATACATCGTTTTTTGACTTATGATATAGAGTTTGCCCTAAAGCCAAGGGCATTTATCTATGTCAAAAAATTACTTTCCATAGAAGGGGAAAATATTAAATTTCAGAAGTACTTATCTGCTGCCTCCTAAGCACTGTAATTTTCAGTATCAGTTATAGAAGCATGAAGATTTGGGAGATTGGTAACTTCCAAATGGACGAGATACAAATGCAGAAAGAACAATAACCGACTTGGTTTTCAGATATGCAGCTTGTCCAAATAAGGGAGTACCTTAATATGATATACGTGAAAAATGCCGTGAAAAAGAGTTTTGTCTGGTTCAGCATTGAGAATGTAAGTGAATCAAGATTTTTATATGAGATCTGCAGCAAGCTGTTTTGCAGGGCATAGATGGCTGCTGGTAGTCCTGAAGCAGTTAAAGAGCCGACCAAAGTCCACTCTTTGAATATCTTTCTCAGACTTCCATCTTTCGCCAAAAGAAACAGAGCACAAATCACCTATCACACCTCCAAATGCAACTCGATAAGAACCATAGATCAAAAGTGAGGGGTTTTATGGAATGCCTGGAAGAAGAGTTACCTTTACCACCTCGCATGCCAAAACTGATGAAGTCACAATAACTTCCCGGCTGCATCAAGAGGAAACATGAAGCAGGGTTAAGATGCAGCTCAATTTGATAGTGAAAAACCACACCAGACGACTCTAAAAAAAGTAACCCCATTCAATCCATTTGGAGGCTAGAAATTAAACTAGCTACCATTTTCAGACAGTTTAGATCAAGCGGCCATCAAGCAACAAACAGTAGGAAGGGAAAAGTTACTCTCAGAAACATAATCAAACTCTGCTTGCAGTCTCATAAGCAAATTAATTGCTTGTCGGACTTATCTTGAATGCCAATGCAACTCAATTTCAATCCAAAAAACGAAACACCTAAAGGACATGTTTGGCCAGCCATTCTTCATTCCTTCCCTCAAAACACAAGCAAACATATCACCATTCCCAACATAATCTTGCGAGCATCAATCTTACGAAATAGATATATATCACTAGAATAACAACATTCACCCCGTAATATCCTTAGAACTACGCCCAATTTCAAAACTTCACCTTTAATCACATAATGTTGATCACTTCCAATAATTATTAGAAATAGCAACAACGAGGCGAATACGCAGAGAACACACGCACGATTCAGTTAAAAAAAAAAAAAGCAGACCTGGTGAAACGTTTGGAAATGAGAGGCTGAGCACCGTACTGCAGCGTTAGTAGCAAGGAGAAGAGCCAGACCTTTGTGCTGGCATTTGGATTGGGGTTGACGGGGGCGGGCTTGGTGGGCTGGAGATTACCGATCGCCATTGATGCGGCGATCGGAGATTCGAGGGGTTGCAAGAGAACAAGAGGAAGAAGTTATGCTAAATTGAAAGCTTTTCCTTCTGCAACTCCTCTTTGGGGAAAGGGAAAAAAAAAGAAAAAGGTGCCAAAGACGGTCGCATTTGGCTGCGACACGACGTCGTATGGCCCTTGATAGTCAAGTCACGTTTGTATTTACGTGGTATGGCCCTTGGTAGGATGAGATAGAATTAGTCTTATAACACAATCTTATATTCTGTTTGATTGCATGGATATGGTACGGCCCACAATTCAATCTTGGAACAATGTCACGTAAGATTAGTTATGGCTTATGAGTCTTGGTCTCGCCCTTATGATAAAAGACAAAAACTCATGTGCCTCGATATATATATACATCACCTTATGGCGGGGATAGAAAGGAAATACATCTTGGATTTGAATAGTGTGATGTATATACCCTAATGTACATGAGTCCACCTCATGACAAAATCAGTCTTAAACAATCTCAGGTCAATTCTATCTTTGAGTAATATCAGGCTAATTTAGTCTTGCCAACCAAACACCACCTAAATTGATTTATCAAGCCATAGTTTGTTATTGTAAAATGGGGTTATTGCGCCTAAATACACGAACTTTAGCCAATTTGAGTTTTGCACATTACTTTTAAAATCAGCCTGTAAATATACAACCTTTGATGTTGTTCTGATTTTTAACAACCGACATGTTTTCCGATGTAATAAAAAGCTGATTTTTATGTTTGTTTTCAAACAAAACGATTTCATTTTGTAAATTTTGGTATTCATAGTATCAATTTCGTCCTCAAACTCAGCTTCAACTTCATCTGAAAATTATTGGGGATAAATCCAACAACTACGGAATGGGACGACAGGTATGTGCGGTACGACGAGCACTAGCATCTTGAGATCAAAGAACACGTTAGAGCCCTCCTAAGAGCACCGGTGGGGGTGTCGATGGAAGGGCCTCCGACGCTCAAGTCAGTCAAACGTGAGGCAATAATTGATAAATAGACAATAAAATAGATAATAAAAGAAGCAATTGACCGTAATAGAGATTAGTGAGTGGTACGTGTCTCGTCGGACTAGCTTGACTAGCCTGACTAGATCGTCGGGTAGCCGGAAATCCAGAGAGATGAGAGCGTGGAGGAGGAGAGAATCAGTAGATAGTGGAGAGATCGTGGTGGAATGAGTAGGCGGATGCCAGTGCATCAAATTGGATGCCTCCCTTTGACCTAGTTAGTCGTATTTAAAGGGAGGTTAGGTGACAGTTCCTGCTGGCCCTGCCAGCCCAACTCGATCGTTCTTATTTTCCTGGATGAGATACCATGATCTCCGTCAACTTCTTTCTGATGTATACATGACGGCTAGGTTTTGACTCTATTCACTGACCTAGCATGTGAATGAGCTCGAGGTGGACTATGCAGGCCACGGATAATAGTGGGCTTAGACTACTTGGTATGACTTATTTAATTGGGTCAATTCACTTGAGTGATTGGGAACTCGAGTGTTGATGCCCCTGTTGGAGCTGGCTCACCCGACCTCATTTTTTAAGCCCACGGGACGAAGAGGCCTATTGATGATTGAGCTTGGACTGCGAGCTCCTTTGACATTACCATTCCGGCTGATGCTTGTGCTCACACTAACTTCGTTTTGCATCGTGAGCAAATAGGCAAGCTGTTATGGCCCGAGGATAAACTCATACTGGCGAATATAAAGAAGGACGCATATCCCTCGTCCATCGACTATATCTTTATGGTAAGTATTGATTTTACCTTGTATTGTTTATCTAGTGTTGTTAATTGTTGAAAATGTGTATCACGGCTCTTGTGTTGGCAGGGTTTGCAGGGGGCTATTTATACGGAGGAGAAGATCAAGAGTTTGGAGGATAGCTTGAAGGGCCTCGAAGTTACGTGTGGAGGTTTGAGGGCTGAGAATGGCTTACTGATAGCGGCTAAGGAAGACTTGGAGCAGCTATTTGCGAGTTGCGGGCCGAGCTTGAGGAGGGAAGGCGTGATTCGAGTCGTGTGAGTGACATGGAGGCTCAGATTGCGTGCCTTGAGGGCACTGTCGCCAGCTTGAAGAAGCAGCGTGATGTCATTGCGATTGATACGGAGATTGCGACTCGTATTGCTATGGTCAAGGATTATCAGGCTGGGAAGGCTGAGTCTTGGGAAGTGGCTTCGCTCTATGCTGCTTATGAGTTGATGCAGGAGGAGAAGGCTGAGAGTGCTGCTCAGGTTGATGGTCTAGATGCCTCGGCTGCAGGGTTGGACGCTCAGGCTGCTACTGACGATTGATGGTTGTGTTGTTGTGTCATCTAGACTTATTATCATTTTATGTTATGAGATATTATGACTTTGGTAGTTGCGGGCGTATGTGCCCTTAGGATTTATTTGCGTGGGCGATTGTTGGTAGCCCCTCTATTCATCCATCTCAGAGTCAAAACTAGTATGTTAGTTTGACTTAAATTTAGGATTGCTCTTTGAACTTCGAAGTTTTCCGGCGTTGCTGGCCCCGTCTTGGGGGTTGACCCCTCGACTATCTATATTACGGAGCTTGAGCTTGATATATTTGTTATTTTGTGGATAATATTCTATTTTGAGTTAATGTATGTTGGTAGGCATAACTTGATTGGAGAGCGAGCTAAGGCCTCAGTGTTGTTCACGGGGTCATTGGGCGGTTATCAGTTATTTGAGAAATATGTCTTTTATAGTGGCAAGACTTAGCCGTTGTTGCCAACCTAAAAAATAAACTTTGTTTGGTGTGAATGATGGGTTGGAGGGGAAGGGGGGCTGCGCTCCTTAGAGCTGCCTACATACCCTGTTGAGGGATCAAGCCCGAATGTAGTTCTGACCTGCATGGAGAGGTCAGTAATCGTTTGGTAATGATGAGGGTCTCGTGAGACCTAAAAATTGTAAATAATTAAAGTATGAGTGTAAGGTTCAAGCATGATACTGCTTAAGGTGGATGGCGTTCCAGCTGTTGTTGATATCTCGTCCGTCTGTTGCTTGAAGTTTGTAGGCACCGTGTCCGACCACCTTAGTGATCAGGTAAGGCCCCTCCCAGTTGGGGGCTAGCTTACCAGCCCCTGCTTCTTTGGTGTTCTGAAACACCTTACGGAGTACCAAGTCTCCCGGCTTGAAGGTCCGCGTGCGGATGTTCTTGTTGTAATGCTTGGCAACACCCTGTTGGTATGATGCTAGTCTTGTACTAGCCTTGTACCTTTTTTCGTCAAGTAGATCAAGCTCGTGGCACATAGCTTCTTGGTTCTCGTTTTCTGTTGCTAGTTCGAACCTGGCCGTAGGGACTTCGCTCTCGGTTGGGATCACTGCCTCCATCCCGTAGGCGAGGGAAAATGGTGTTTCTCCTGTTGAAGTCCTGGCGGTCGTTCGGTACGACCAGAGCACACCAGGTAGCTCATCTGCCCATTTCCCCACGGCCTTTTCTAGCCTCTTTTTTAGAGTATTCATGATGGTCTTGTTGGAGGACTCTGCTTGTCCGTTTGCTTGGGGGTACCTCGGGGTGGAGAAACTGAGCTTTATGTTCCAGAATTTGCAGAAGTCTTGAAAGTCGGCGCTGATGAATTGTGACCCGTTGTCCGTGACTATCTCTCTGGGCACTCCATACCTGCATATCACATTTTTCCAAATAAAACCTTTTACCTCTTTGTCCCGAATCCGAGCGAAGGACTCCGCCTCGATCCATTTGCTAAAATAATCCGTCACTGCAAGCATGTACACCTTCTGTCCAGGCGCGGTAGGTAGTTTCCCCACAATGTCCATCCCCCATTTCATGAAGGGCCAGGGTGACGTGATTGCCGTCATTGGTTCCGGAGGCAGGTGAGATACTTGGGCAAACCTTTGACACTTGTCACATCTCTTGACGTAGTTGGCTGAGTCTGCCTTCATGGTAGGCCAATAGTACCCAGCGGTTAGGGCTCGGTGGGCCAGGCTCCTTCCGCCCGAGTGGTTGCCGCACTCCCCTTCGTGTAACTCGGACAAGACGTATCTTGCTTCTGCAGGGTTAATGCATCTCAAGTATGGACCAGTAAATGAACGCTTATAAAGCTTACCTCGAATGACTGAGAATCGGGCGGCTTGTGCTTTTAATCGACGAGCTTCGTTCTTGTCGTCGGGTAGTATATCTTGGTCTAAGTACTCTAATATGGGGGTCATCCAGGTCCGACCACCCGACACGTTGGCTACTTGCTCCTCCTTGTCTTTTTGGATTGCTGGCCACTGGAGGCATGTGATTTGGATGGTCTTTGGCTCCGTCGTTTGGATGGCTGACCCTAGGTTGGCCAGGGCGTCTGCATGACTGTTATCACCTCTTGGGACTTGGTTTATAGCGAACTCCTCAAAACTCGTTTGGAGTTCCTTGGTCTTGCCAAGGTAGGCCATCATCTTGGCGTCCTTTGCCTGATAGGTTCCTTGCATCTGGTTGACTACGAGCTGGGAGTCGCTGAATACGTTGATGCATTTAACTCCCATTCCTTTGGCTAGCTCGAGTCCAGCTAGCATGGCCTCGTATTCTGCCTCATTGTTGGTGGCTTTGAATCCGCATCGGATTGATTGCTCAAGCATGTCTCCTTGGGGGGAAATAAGGACAAGGCCTAGTCCACTCCCCCGCATGTTGCTGGATCCGTCCACATAGAGCTTCCATGTCCCAGTTAGGTCGGCATCCGCCGTCATGCAGCATAGTTCCTTATCGGCCTGTACGACAAGGTTAGGCGTAAAATCAACAATGAAATCAGCTAATACCTGTGACTTGAGGGCGGTGCGTGGTTTAAAGGTGATGTCGTATTCAGTTAATTCCACAGCCCACTTGGTTAGTCGGCCTGACAACTCGGGCTTGTGAAGTATGGCTTTGAGGGGATAGGTGGTTACTACCGTCACCGGGTGACACTGGAAGTAGGGTCGTAACTTTCTCGCAGCATGAACTAGAGCAAGGGCTAACTTTTCTAACTGGCTGTATCGGATCTCCGCATCTAGTAGAGATTTGCTCACGTAGTAGATAGGTGATTGCTTCCCTTCTTCTTCCCTGACCAGCACTGCACTGACGGCCGTGTCGGACACGGCTAGGTAAACAAATAACATTTCGTGGTCTTTTGGCTTGGCCAGTAGGGGTGGGTTGGTGAGGTACTGCTTGAGCTGTTGTAGAGCCTCTTCGCATTCTTCTGTCCACTCAAATGTTTTTGATTTTCTGAGAGTGTTGAAGAAAGGATGGCATCGCTCCGATGATTTTGAGATGAAGCGACTTAACGCGGCTATCCTCCCGGTCAACTTTTGGACATCCTTCACACACGTGGGGGAAGGTATATTTTGGATTGAATCGATCTGGGCCGGGTTGGCCTCTATGCCTCTCTGAGTCACCATGTATCCTAAGAATTTTCCTGCAGTCACACCAAACGAACACTTAGTTGGATTTAATTTCATATTATACCTCCTTAATATGTCGAATGTCTCCTTGAGGTGGGTGATATGGTCGTCTGCGCGGATGGATTTGACTAGCATGTCGTCGATGTAAACCTCCATTGTCCGTCCCAGTAGACCTGCAAACATTTTATTAACTAAGCGTTGGTAGGTTGCTCCGGCGTTCTTTAACCCGAAGGGCATCGAGGTGTAACAGTAAAGGCCTATGTTGGTCATGAAGGCCGTCTTCTCTTCGTCGTCGGGGTGCATTAGGATCTGATGGTACCCTGAG
>JAYJMF010242447.1:0-14420 GCA_036873715.1 Salvia sclarea
CTTTAAAACCCTATGGATGCTTTGCCCTTAATCACTTCTCTTAAGCCCTAATCTCAGTTCTTAAGCCTTAATCTCGGTTTAAGAAATTCGGGATACTACACAAAGGCCCATTTTCCGGATGTCTCCCACTCCGGAGTATGAAGAATGATGAGGTCTAGTGAGTGAAGCTTATCATGGGCGCCCCGAACGGAGAATGTCTCAAATTGGAGTTCAAGAATGTAAGGCCAAAAGTACACTTCATTTCTACAAGTGAAGATATGCCAATATCCCATTTTCTCCCGGTCCGGACATTCCCGGATCCATAAAACTCATAACCTGCCTTAAAGTATGGAAGGCATGCTCGTGAGAAGACACGCTCAAGACCGGTGGAAGGGCACGTGACGAAAAGGACATCCACGAAAGGGACCACAACTATCGACATGTAACGCATTCTCGTTTGTCGACATTATCTGGAGGCTAAACCAAAAAGGGGAAGGACAACGGCGCTCAACAGAATTGTCGGATGGGAAGTGGCCATTTTGCCCCTACCCGCCACGCTGACGGGACCTGGGAATGTCAGCTTTACCCTTGTACGACCTCTTCCCGAAGTTCCGATTGTAGCCCTCAGTAAGGACACTATATAAACGCATTAATGTAATTCTAGGTAAAGTTAGGTTGGAATTGGAGGCGAAAAGCACAAGATATTTTCTCACATCTTCTTCATTGTAACTTCATCACTTTTTACCCGAAATAGAAAAAAAGGCAAGAAAGGCATTCAAGGCACCATACTCCGTTTTTGCTATTTCTTGCAATATTGTTTCGTTTTTCCATTCCGATCCCCCATTTTCTGGCCGATTTCACCAAGTTTTCGCCGTCCCCCGCTCCTGAAAACACTGTTCATGTTTTTGAGTTGCTTTCCCATGATGCACGTCGAAAAAGACTAATCAACAGGCGCCGTCTGTGGGAACTGGAGCTCGAGCTATGACGTTGATGTCCGTCGGAGTTCTAAATCTTGATCGGAGGTCGTGTCCCGGTCCAACAATTATTGTGTAAGTTTCTTGGTTAGGGTTTGCTACTGTTCCATTGCTATTTGTTGGTTGGAGAAGAAAGGAGTCTTTGTTGGTTTTTCCTATTTTTGGCAAGTCGGTCGGAATATGTCGGTAGCCCGTTAAAGTACAACCGGAGAGGCATATTTTTTGGCAAAAGGAGAATGTTTTGTTGAAACATATCTTGTTGTTAACAAAATTGTTGGTGATTAAGTCCTTAATCACGTTTTAAGCGAGAAACCCTTGCGTTTGGGATCTTGTAAAACAATGGAAGAAATGACTCGCGATCTAATGAGTGATTTTCTCGATGGAGAAGGAGGCACCCCCCGAACAGGATGCTCCGATCTGAAGTCCCGATCAGGGGGTGGAGGACAAAACTCCAACCCCTCGCAAAATGTTGAGTCCCTACTAATGGATTTCATCCCTGAACCGGTCATGAACCGCTTGCAACAAATACTCTCTCAAGTTGCGGCGTCCGCGGATCCGAGTATCCCTTATATGACGCCAGCGGCACTTGTCAATATTCTATTCCAAGTTGGAGTCAAGGTGGTTGTCACGACGCAACCCGCAGGCGACCAAGGAGCCCCCATCGGGTCCTACTCCCATCATCACAATAGTGGAAAAATCCAAACATGGGCTAACTAAAGAGGCACAATCCCAAAAGAAGAAGCAAGCTCCCAAGAAAGACTACGAGTCCGCTCAAGATGATGAGAGCTCCTCTGACGCAGAAGAAGGCGACCCTCAAGAAGAGATTGCAAAACTAAAGTCCATTCTCGAAGAAGAGCGCATACAAAAACGCCTCAAGGAGTACGAACGGGCACTAAGGGAGCAAAAGGCGTGGAAGAAGATTGAAAGAAGACGGGTTCCCGACCTCGTCGGATCCGGAAAACCGGTGACAACTCAAGGCGGGATGGAATCTCCAAAAAGAAAGTATATGGAGGAGACAAGAGAGAAAGCGCGAAGGAATACTCGAGAAAATGTCCTATCCACCACATGGACACCTCCACGACTGAGGCATAGCCCGTTTGTGCAACAGATCCTATCTGACCCTCTCCCGGCTAGCTACAAGTCCGTGATGTTGGAATATGATGGGAATGACGATCCCAGTATCCACATGGCCCGATTTGAAGGAATAGTGACACTTCATCAATATTCGAATGAGTCAAATGTCGGATTTTCTCCACCACTCTAGTTGGAGTGGCGCAACAATGGTTCCAAAAATTGGAGGAAAATTCCATTGCTAGTTTTGAGGACTTATACGACTTGTTCATGCGCCAATTCGCCAGCTCCTGACGTGCCCCTCGTAGCGCCATGTCCCTAATGGATATCCGACAGAAGCCGATGGAAGGACTACGTGAATACGTGGCTCGCTTCAACAAAATCTCTCTTGATGTCGCAGAGGCGGAAACGCAGCTAAAGCTCCATGCCTTCACCAAGGGATTGAAACCTGGCGTCCTTTTCAACTCTCTCCAAGTAATTGAGGCCAAGACTTATAAGGAATTGCTCCTCCGGATCCCAGTATATATCCGCCTTGAGGAAGCCCGAGCTGCCAAACGTGCGGAGCGGGAGAAAAACAAGCCAAAGAGGGAAAAGTATGAGCATGCATCGGAGGGACAACCCCCACCTTGAGGTTCCCTACCAAGGCAACACTTCAGATCGAAATACCAAGCATTACCCCCGCTAGATCTGAACTTGTCACCTCCGGCTCTGAACCTCCCACGGAATATCAATATTCTCAAGAAATCCCATATGTGAGTTTATCTAAACACTCCTCATGCATTTACTTACACGGCCTCGTCCGCTCTAAGGTGATTATTTTATAATCCAACCTGCGTTTATTTATCTCACATATGCATGCCAATATGTGCACAAAACCATAGGCATGAGTGACATACACCACAAAGACAAAGGAAACAAAAAAGGTGCTAGTTTTATATTTGTCCAATGCTAGTTTTATTTTATAAAAGTTACATAAAACTGCCATTGGATGCACCCTTAAGAAAACAAAATTCATGAGTGTAAGGTGGTGTGGTCCACATGCTTTTATGTGTATTTTTTGCCAAAAAATGTATGGGACATTTTGATTGGGACAAACAAAAGAGGAAAGTGGGACATTATGAATGGGGCATAGAGAGTATTATTTGTTTATATTGATTCTGATTTGTGATTAATTAAAATATTTTTGTTATTATTTTTCTATAATTAATTATAAATAATTTAATTTTGTAGTTATAGTTAATAGTTGCGGCGCGAATATTTTATGTTAGTAAAATTTATTTGTAATAATTGGAATTTGATAGATTTTTTGGTACATATTTTGATAGATTATTAACACACAATTAATCAAAATATGTATGTCGTATGATACAAACTGTTGGGTCCCGATGGGGTTCTGAACAGGTGTATTTGGTGGGGGAGGGGGGGAATGCACCTGAAGGCAAATTTTCAAAATCTCAAACTGAAGGGAAAGGTTCAGTTATAAACTGAGAGGCTAGAGACTGTGACTGAAGATTTGTTCAGTCGAGTTGATCTCAGTATGAGGAACTGGTCGACACACTGATATCCAATGATGGTTCATTCTTAGAGACTTTGAAAACAGAGGAGTTAGTAATCTTACTGACCCTCCTTAGACTGGTCAGTTAGACTGATAACTCGGCAGCGGAAAAAGAGTTTTGCCTTAAAACGTTTTCTTCACAGATATTACGGTTTCAGTTGATTAATTATCAGTGTTCAGTTATAACAAAACAGAAAGAAGAGAGCAGATAATGAACACAACGATTTTACGTGGTTCGGAGAATACCTCCTACGTCCACGGACTGCTGATCAAACAGTCAATCATTAAAACTCTGGGCTAGTGCTTACGGGTGCACAACAAACCTTTCACCGACTTCACTCGTTAGTACCTACTCACAGTGTAGGAATTTCTCTGCACCAAAGGTCACTGGGCTTGGTGACTCTCTTTCTAACTTACGGGTGTTAGACAACCTAGTGCTAGTCTAGTTTCGACTCAACACTTTACAAACTCACAATTTTTCTATCTGGGAAAAAAGGGTTTATTTTCCAACTAAGATTGCAGTGAACAGACTCACTACAATCACAGAACTAGGCTTTAGATTTAAATAGGATAATGCCTAGAGTTAAAGAAGCTTTTGTGTCTCAGTAAGCTTGAGAACTAGAATTCTAATGGCTTCCTTCTTCGATTCACACTTGATAGAAAATGAGTTTTGGTTGAGTTATGATTTCGGCAGAGTTTCAGCTTAAGCGTGGAATCGGTAACCTTCGAGAGGAATGAAGGTCCTCTATTTATAGGCGATTTTGAAAAAGGATCCGTTGGAGAGATGGCTTCTTCAAAATTCTGCCGTTGAGAGATACGATTCCGGGTTTGAATCTCATGCTCTGAAATGCTTTGAGATTTCCTTCTTCAAGAGGCTTCACGTCGAAATATCTGATGGAGGAATCTGCGGTAACTTTTAGTCCATAAAAGGAAATAAAAACGCGTCATATCGAGGAAGTTGATTCTGAGATCTTCTCCATTAAATGTGTTTCGTTTCATAGTCAACTACCCGCTTTCCACGTGGCAAGGATAGAATCATTTTTATCTTATTTTCTCTGCCTTGCAACTTCTAACTGAACGTTACTTAAGTTTCTTCAGTTCAGTTCTGACGTGACATTTCTTTATCTTCGAATAACTAAGTTAATCAGTTATCACTGATGGTGTGACTTACTGAGTTGAGATCAGTTAACATCTCATCAGTCTCAGAAGATGCCTATGTCTTTAGTCTTCGTCTTTCAGTCTTCAGCTCTTCAGCCTAATCTAAAGAAAATGATCCAAACACATGGATCAAAATAAAAAATCCTTAGAAAACCTATCTTTTGATATCATCAAAACTGAGGTAGGATATTTCATAAATTTTCTTAACATATTCCTATCTCAGTCGTATGTACTCCTTTCACTTTTTTTTTGAAAAAAAATCGACTAATTTGACTCAATAAATGATATCTTTAGCATTGCCCTTGCTAATTGCTATGCATGTAAACGTTGTTCAAATTTTGATATAAAATAATTAATAATCTCATTATCACACATAACATAATTATATATATATATATATATATATATATATTTAATTAAATTATCATGTATAATCTATTAAATTCTAAAATACTCAATTACAAATCACAATATTGTTTTAAAATAACATAATTTTAACCTTTTAATTCGATGAAACTTTAGTTACAAATCTAAAGTAAATGAAATCGTAAACTTTATCATATGTGTTAATACTTATGTGGGATGGACAAATAAGAAAAATCGCGTACACTTATAAGAAATGGATGAAGTATTATCCACCTAGCTATTTACGTAATATGGGATGTAAAATATAAATACAACATATTTGGATATAAGATATGGGGTGGAACAATTGTACCAAATTAGTGTGTTTGTACGATATTGGACTTGGAATCCACAACCCCCTCCAATTACAACCAATTACACTTTTATTGGAAATGGTTCAAAAATGAGGAGAAATTCTCAGAAGAGCCTACTAAGAAAATCATAACCCCTAAATTTAATTTCCCATTCCTGATACCCCAACGAAATGGGCCCCCCCTTAAATGACTTTTCGTCTTTTCCTATTTGGACAACAGTGACCTTGGGCTTTTTACTTTAAATTGGCCCAATGGGCCCAAATGCTAAGTAAGATATTAGTCATGGGCTTTACTTTAAAGAAAGTTGCATATTTCCACTCCAAGTCTCCATCTAACGAAGGTAATGTCTCTTGTTTTTGCATGCGAAATTTTCTATACATATAAATAATGTAATCGATCGATCTCGTTTTGAAAGAGTAATTAATGAGCTAAGGGAACGCAAGTAAGACACAAAGGATTTAAAGTGGTTCGACCTATGGGAATAGATGTCTTTATTAACTAGTATGCAAGAGAGATTACAAGAGTATGAATTTAATCTTTCCTAACATTCTAGCCTGTATTTATAGATGAGGAGACCGAGTTCTTGGAGAGTTAGGTGTCCGCTCAAGGTCTTCTCCTAGTGGGATTCGACTTTGAGTTTCACCTTGATTCTTCATGTTTATCTTCAGGTGATCCGAGTCTATCCATGTTTTTATCTGGGCTTCAAGAGTGTTGATAGCTTTAGGTTGCCTGTCGGGCCGACGTCGGTGGGCCGGGGCCAATGGGCCGAAGTTGATGGGCTATTACCTTCTATTTGGGCTTGCCTTTGTTGACTTGGGCTTGGTCTCTGGACCAATATCCTATCAGTAACTAAGCTACTACAGTATTTGTTCAGTCAAGAACATGTAATTTGTATTAATAATATATTTATAATTGAATTGTTATAACTTACAAGTTTGTAAAGAAAGTAACTAAACTTACTATACGTTCAATCAAGAATATGTATTTGTGGGGTTAGTTTAACGTAAATACCATTTTTAAAGTGAGAACGTGAGAACCATAAAGTTATGAATCCAGCGTGAAAGTTGATGAATCCGTCGGGAAGAATCCAAAAATACGAAGAAAAAAATATATATTTTTCGCAGCTCATCATGGGATCCAAACCCAAAGAAAAATTCCGTGTTTTTGGATTCACAAACTTATCCGGCGAATTCATCAACTTTCACGGTGGATTCATAATTTTCTGGTTCTCATGTTCTCACTTTAAAAGTATTTCTCATTTGAACCTTCCCCCTGTATTTGTGTATTGTGATTTGTGATCAATTGGTTTTGTGGTAGAGTGGTTAATGATTGAGTTTTGAATTTATTGTGAAACACTCTTTAAATTTGCTTGTTAGATGATCAAAACAAAACAAAAAGAACACATCTTTGTAGGTATGTTAAATAGTGGATTACTTACTATTTTCATCCATGGACCGAATTAGGGCGGCACGTGAAGAAACAAAAAACGACACTTTTAATGTCTTCTTTACCTTTTTTGCGTGGAGAAGGAGAGTGGCGCTAACAATATTGTAAAAGTGGCTTGAGTGATGTCTTAGTGTTGTTTTTATCATCCTCTTTTTCTCTTTTAAAAGATTCTAACTTTTAAGATATATTGAACTAGTATTTAAAAGTATCTACAAATTTATAGTATAACGTGCATACGTATGCATACATAGAGGTGGCAAATGGGCGGGTCGGGCCTGCTCGGCCCGAGCCCAGCTGGCCAACACATTTATTGGGCCTGCCCTGCCCGGCCCGAAATCATATAGGCTGAAATTCTGGCAGCCCAACCCAGCTCCTATGAGGCTACCGGGCGGGCGGGCCAAACCCGCCCAATGTATTAATTTTTTTATAAAATAATAACATATTTTTTTTAATTACAAAATAATGAAACATAATATTCGATAAAAATTAACATGTTAAATTTGAAAACATCAATTCAAATAGTAATGATAAAAATATAAAATAAAAATAAACTACAATTCAAACTAAATATCACATATGATTTCGCATATGGATCAACACTGTACCAATCATTTAACGTGAATTCATGGTATAAAAATTAATAGTTTATTAAAATTTCGGACGGGCTATTAGGCCCGAAAGCCATGGGCTTTTTAAGCCCAAAGCCCGGTAAGCCCGACGGGTCATTTGGGCGGGCTTTTCAAGCCCGATTTTTTGGGTCGTTATTATTAAGACCCAACCCAGTGCAAAATCCCGGTACCCCGGGCCGACCCATTGGATCGGGCCTATTTTGCCGGCTCTAATTTTACTATCTAATCACACAAATCAAACGCCACTTTTAAGTTTAGGTTTAAAGACGTACGTATTCCTCCGAGGATGTTTGCACAGTGCAGACATATTTAAAATGATTGTATTTTTTGAAATAATTGTCCACTTACTTATTAATTGGGATAAAAAAATAAATACTATTTTTCTTCAAATAATAAGCACCATCCTCACATAAAAAAAAATCCATCACAATAGTCCAAATTAAAGTGAATGATCGACGCGAGAGTAGTTCAAAATTTTAAATCTATATAGCATGCAATATCCAAAAGTCAATAAATGCGACATACATAATCTAAACAGTAAATAATTTTATCCAAACACAACTTTTTCAAAAAGCGACAATGAAATTGTGAACGAAACGTCTCACATATTTGTTGGTATTAGAGATTCTAGTCCGTCGCATTGAACATTTGACATTCAAAAAGTTACCTCTATAAATGAATTCCATAATTTAACATTTCAACCAAGTCAAACATTTCTTCTACCTTCTTTCCTTTTCCAGTTCTGTAAATGGGCTTTTTAATGTATTCAACGTCTAATCCGTTTGAAGGCCCACCTTAGTTTTGCTTGTAGTCATTCTAATTTCCCAATTTAACATATAGGGGTACCTCATTTGAATTCTATTGCAAATTAATTATATCCAATTGTTTGCTCAAAGAAAATGTTCATTATTTCCTTGTTATAAATTTCTAAATCTTACATAAATTTAGAGTTTATTTTGGATATTCATCGAAAATTGAAATGTAAAAATTGATTGAAAACTTTTGAAGCACATTGTCTGGGTTGTCTTCCCATAATAAATATTCAACTCTCTACTTCATTAGAATGACGAATTTGTAAGTTGGATTATATTGGAAACTAAGGTTCAAAATTAAGGTTTAAATTGCGACAATAGATGGATATATCCGATGAATATTATCTTAGGCATTAATCACGAACATTTTGTGAACACACAGATCAAGATCATTGTTTTTTTATAATAATAATAATAATAATAATAATAATAATAATAATAATAATAACTATTAATAGAGTAGCTGTTCACGAAGATGTACATGCTGGACTTGAAGTTGTCACGCAATCAATTTGGAGGGTTTTGACAATTGACATTGTGAATCTCCATACCGTTGAAAGTGCCAACTCTTTCTTATCCTCAAATTTGCTTCAGCATAACATCTATGTATTATGATTGGGGACAAAAATTAGGAAGGATGATTTGGATTTCCATTGAATTTCGAATGTCCCATTTTCCTTTTCCCACATTCTTTCATTTGGATATATTAATTAACTCAATAAATGGGAGAAAGCTAATTTTGGAAACCTTCTTCTTCGTCTATGTTCGATGAATTTTGGGATTAAATATTATGCATCAATTTATGATCATCAACTTATCGTTACGTCTTAAGGAATGTGAAACTCCAAATGTCAACACATAAATCGTCACCCATTATGGCACCGACGCTAGAGCTTGTCAATAATCTCATAATATATCACTATTTATTCACAATATATGCTTACAGTTTATTTTCAAAATTTTAACTGTGCCAAATATAAAAAATACACCCCCCACAACATTCGTATTTTGGCTATCCACGTGGCATGAAACACTTCTGTCACCATGTTAGTTTGCCAACTTAATAATGATAGTGATATTACATTCAGCTGCCAAAATAATTAGAAACTCTGGTATTGTAATTACAAACGAGATTTTCAAACTGTAGCAATAATGGCACTAATCCCTAATTTTTGCTATTGACGTATCAATCTAAATTGTTTGGCAAATTTAGTCGAAAGAGGCTGACCTTAGCTAAAATGACAATATTTTGTCAGGCATGTTGGGTTTTTTCCATGGTCCATCCGGATGTAATACATCCCCCTCTCGCTGTAGCAATATTATATTAATTAATTTAATTAATATAATATTGCTACAGCGAGAGGGGGATGTATTACATCCGGATGCACCATGGACATTATCGGCATGTTGCTGTTGGATCAGCTTTACATAAATTTCTAATCTATATTATTGCAAAAAAGTGAAAGTTAGCATTATAAATACCATGATTCAAAATTATATTGTAATTTGTAATTGCAAAAATGACAATGTCACGAGTTTTAAGCCAATTAACCAAATTATTATTCATTAGATAATAGTATTTACTAAATAATAATAGCTGACGGCAAGACAATCATCATCATTTTGACAATTTTATTCTCACGATACGTATACCTATGGTCAATATAACTCGAACAAAATGTTTTTTTTTTAATTTAAAGCAATTTGTGCACTATTTTTGCACTGTTAGATTTATTATTAATGTAATACTCCTACTAATTTTCAAAATTAAAAAGAAAGAAAGTTGAAATAAAAATCAATATTCAGTCAGTGCTTCAGCTAAATGAATGCTATATATATGGTTATTAGCGGATACAGGAAGATCCTTGAGCCCCTGCAAAACAACTATATAAGAAAATTATAGAAAAATTATCATGTGAAAATTTTTAACTCCAAATTTTTAAAATACAACCCCACAAACAACTTTTTATTGTATGATTCACTTTATTATACAAATGATAGACTATGTAAATTTAGCAGCAAAATTGTTTTTTCTTCTCTTGACAATGAATTATAAATTAATATTAATTGTAAGACCGATTTTAACATGAAATATCTCCACACTTGGGTGGAAGAGAAAACTTGATCTAAAATATTATTTGGTGTCTGCGTTTTTTTTTTTGCTCGTCTACTTCATGCCATCATTATTTTCTACATGCCTTTTGCTATTCTTTTAAATAATTTAAATTTTATAAGATTCATTATTTGAACATGATGGAATACGACCCCCAAGTGATTGCATAATTAAAAAAAAAAACTCAATATTAATATAATGGAAAAATAAAAAAGATTACCGACACGACACTGATATATATAATTAGCAGTTGTACAAGACAACAATTCCTCTTTCTGGAAAAACAAATCTAAACTTCATTTTTTCAAAAATTGCGATGGTTTTTCAACATCAAGGGACGATGTGAAAATAGGATTTCTAATTTTCATTACTGATGTTGAATTCCAATACCCGCGACATGCACCCAGTTAATTATAAAAGCCGAAATCATAGCTTTTTAATTTATAATTTTAATCAAGACTAGGGATCAAATAAGTCAAGATTACAAATCATTAGATTACAAATCATTAGATGTTACTATGCATTAAGGAATAAAATCTTTAAAAAGTTGAGATCTGGATGAAAATGTAAAGCATGTACACCAATTGCTTTAGTATATGATATGTTACAAGTAAACGAAGTATATATTTGAAAGTTGAAAGAGATTACATGAAGACGAAGCAACTCTAGTTTTAAAATATCTAAGAAAAAGGCATATATCAATTTATGTTTAAATGTTTGAATATATTTTGACTTTTGCTATTACAAACTAATACTCAGTCTTTTACGTGGGTTCAAATTCCGCTTGCATGCAGATATTTTTTCCATCTTCACGTGGCCGTTGTCACTCTTTTGTGGGTGTTGTGTCCTGCTTGCGGGGGATCCCAACGAAATTGTTACGTTTTATTTTTAAAACTACTTTATCACTCACACAATAAAGTTATACTCATATATTCCTATCACCCTTTTACACTACTTTTCAACTCTCCTCACGTGCCCAAAAGAAATGTAACAAACTTGGCGGGACAGATGGAATATAATATATGAATGTACCACTTATAATTTTTTTCTTAAAAAAAAATCAATGATTTAGTAAATTTACAATTATGTCCCATAGTGATACTTATGGCACCTAATCTCACATGTCACCTTGCCGATGTGCACCCATATGAGAAATATAAGGTTTTTTTAAGCATGTAATTTCACATCAAATTTCAGCGTGCTATGGGGTTTCATCATTTCGGGCGTCGAAAACATCTTCTTGGGTCATAATTATGAAAATATTGGAAGATTGGATATCAATATGTGATTTATTAAACATTGAGAAATTAATGGGAACACCTAAGGAGTTGGGACATCAATTGATACTATTTATTATTAATAAAAATAATATATTTATCTCCATCCACCAATAGACCTATAGAAGAAATATGACCATATTTTAGTCTCTAGGTAAATTTATTGACACTTTCCTAGAATGTAACACCAATGAGTTAATCGAATCAAATTATTAAGACTTGGCTGAGAATGAAGTATATTATTATCTTGTTATTAAGATTTGGCTGAGAATAAAGTATATTATTTTCTTCTATATATGTAAATGGTCTCATGGTGAGATATTGTGATAAGAAATCCATTCCACCACTAGTAAAAGTGGCTTATTGATTTTCAAAATCTTTAAAAGGTGAGGGTTGATTTCAAGAGTTGACTAAAGCAAAAAAGTTTCAGATGATAATATATAATAAACACTTTAAAATTTGAGTGTGTGCTTCTATTCAAACAAAAAAGATTGGGCAAATATTCCTCACAAATAATAGGGTCGGAGCGAAATAATAAAATGGACGTTCAATCTGATATAAATTAACATAAAATATTATTCGTATGAAACAAAAAGATATTTAATTCTCTCTTTTATTCATAAAAAAAGACTTGTCCTAACAATTTTATGTGCAAAATCATTTATATAATATCATTTGTTTCGAAACTACCAAAAATATCTTTTTCAATGCATAAAATTATTAAACAAGGAGGCATATGTACGTTAGGTCGGCCTAACGTTAGGCCTGTCCCAATTAATTAATATATAAATAACGAGACCGGAAACAATAATAGGGGGCGGCAAACAACAAACGGCTTCGCCTTCGGCTTCGATAATTAATATATAGATAATGAGACCGGCAACAATTATGCTTTTACGGCTCGCTCCGGGTTCGCCTTCGCCTCCCCCTCGCTCGACTCATGGCTTAGAATAGGAGCGACAAACAATTGGCCTAACATTAGGCCGACCTAACGCAAATATTTGTCTTTAAGTATTTAATCTTTAATATGACATCAGTTTAACTTTGAGACTCTTCTCGACCGAAAAAACAATCTAAAAATCCGACCATATGAGAAGAAATAAGAGATATAGTTAACGCAAAGAAAAAGAAATACTCAAAATGAAAGAATTAAAATTTATTGAGTATAAAAGAAGTTGTTTAATTACGTGAACTTTGCCAAAATTTTGGTTTTTAACTAAAACTATTATTTAGGTCAAAAAATACACGAACTTTGTAAAATTTTGGATCGTTGAGAGCTTTCGGACGACAGTTTTGGATTGTTAATTGAACTCAAAATAATCAAATTATTACCTAACAAATTTTAGACTTGTGTCAAATTTTACATCTAATAAGAGGAGTTGAAGAGTAATATGGACCACTTCAATTTTGGGCCTTCTGCATATTCAGGGCCGGCCCTGGGTATTCATTGTCTTATGTTATGTCCAAAATTGTGATAGGAATTTTAGATACAAAATAATTCTTGTCTAGTTACAAAAATCATAAATATATATCTTACATTATATTATTTATTTTAAATTAACTATATGATAGGGATATTAACTTTGGGGATGTGATGCGAGCAAAGAAAGCTATATAAAATAAGACTCATTTATAAACAAGACTATTTTATACTAGGGCTCATTTGGTATGAAATATGGTATTAGGTGTGATCAATTTGACTTAGATTAATTTTACAATATAATAAATTAATATGATGTTTGATAGTATGTATAAATAGTATTAATAATATGTAATCCGTTGTTCGGTGAGATGTATTAATATTAAATAAAACTAAAATCTGCTATAATTAAGATTTGTCATGCGTATACCACCTCTGCAGGAGGTATACGTATACCCACGAATCCGTATAAAATTTTCGGACCTTTAATTTATAAAGGGCCACGTATATTGTATCAAACAAAATATTAGGGTGTATTATTTATATTATACACCCTAATCACCCCTACCAAATGAGTCCCTAAAACAAAAATGATAAAAATTCCCAATATTATACTAATTTAACTTTTAATACCAAACTAGTGTTGGGTAGAATTAATATTCGAGTTTTCACAAATTACGTGTATTGAATAATGATGTGACCGTGTAATGATAAGACCAATGTCTATCGATGACAATGAGTAGGCCGAAATCAATTACGTAACTAAAATGTTACTATGCTTGCTACACATATACTTGTGGAGTATGTTTTTAACAATAATTCCAAATGTTGTTATTGCGACCTCAATCAACGCAGTTGACCAATCCAATGATGAATTGTTTTAAATTATTTTTTCTTGTTTTCCCTTTTTTGATGGAGGGAGTAATTTAATACCCACAAAAATTTAAAAAACGCGTTTCATACAATTAACATTCATTTTCTAATAATCCACTAAGCCCAACACCCCAAGTTGACTTTAATTGGCCGGTCTACAAAGTCTAGACGGCGGCAATTGGAATTGCCTTTTCAGAATAAGGGCAGCAAAATATTACTACATGAATTGATATTTGAATTACTTTCTTCTTTTGGACCTAATCCCATTTGTGATCTTCTTAATTTGTTCGAGATTGATTAGACTTTAATCTAAGGTTCTGTTGGAATCGCTTATTAATTAAGCGTGGTCAAAAGGGTTTTGACCAAATAATTAAATGACGTGGAATTTAATTTA
>JAYJMF010242557.1:0-14420 GCA_036873715.1 Salvia sclarea
GGTTCGCCTTCGGCTCCCCCTCGCTCGACTCATGGCTTAGAATAGAAGCGGCAAACAATTGGCCTAACGTTAGGCCGACCTAACGCAAATGTTTGTCTTTATTATTTGATACAAACTTCCATGTTAGAGTATTATTATGTGAAATCACATCCTCATTTATATTGAAAAGGAAAAATATATGTTTATGAAAATAACAAGAGAGCAATTCCCTCTTTCAAAATAACCACAAATGAGGAATGTTATTTGATTTCTTCCCTAAATTAATATTTGATGAAATAAATTTATAGTCCATTTCCAAATTCCAATTGAACACGAGAAAGCATAGTTACACCAGACAAGAATCTTGAACTGCAATGAAAGAAAACAACAAAACATAATGGGACTTTGGTTGCTTCCTTTTTCAACATAGCTCTAGAAAAAGGCAATTTCCAATAATAATTACCACAAGGACCCAACACGACTCCTATAAACTTTATTCCATTTTGACTTATTTCACAACCAAAAGTAAATTTTATTACAAAAAAACCCAATAATTGGACAATATTTCTTTACATCACATCTAATATGTTACGTCAATTTAAATTAAAAAGAAAAACTATTGTTCTAAGTCATCCTAAATGCCATATGTAGGGGACCGAACTTCAATTGAACTGCAATGTTTAAAGCACACGTTTAAATATAGGGGGCTATTTTGAGTTAGGATAGAAAAAAATTGAGATTTGAATTCGAACATACATACTAACGATTTAACAAATAGAAGTTTTGATTCCTGATTTTTCAAGTGTGATTTTAAATTTTGCGAGGACGTTTGTGTATAGAATTTTAATATATGTACGAGTATAATGGTATACCACTCATATAAACCTATAAATTGGTCTAGACGTATGAAGCATGACATTTATAATGTAAGTTGACAATAATGATTAATTGATTATATTGAAAAATACAGAAAAATATCCACAATGCGCTTTACAAGTTTCAAATTTCCCACCACAAATAACTAACTACAATAAACAGAAATAAAGTAAGTATAAAACAAAATAAAATAAAAATATACGAAAAACTTTTTACCGACGCATAAAAAAACAGCAGGAATCAGCTGGGACAAGCGGGGGAAAATTTAAACGGCTGAGATCATCTCTGACCGCCGGTCGGCCCCATCAACGGTGGATTAGCGGTCCACGTTACCGATTTACTTTTCCTAATTTAACATTATTATTAGAGGAGCAGTCATCATCTCCTTCACAAGCTGCACGTATATATACATATATATACAGTATATATATTCTATCAATGGACCCTCCATTTCTCTGTCGATTTCCCCCCTCTCCCTCTCTCTCTCTCTCTCTCTTTCTCTCTCACACACCACACGCATAGCCACGTCTTCTCTTTCTGCCTCTCTTTCTCTCCTCAATTTTGCTTTCACCAGCGCTGATTCCGTGAATTCTGGTGGATACTTTTTCGACGCAGTTTTCGAATTCGTGATACTGTTGGAGACTCGTCTGAAATCTTCAATCCGTGATACGACTTTTTGTAGACTATTTATTTCGTTTTTTACTCAATTTAGCGAGCCGAGGGAAGAGCGTGGAGTTCAATTTGTGATTGATTGCAGCTCCGCGGCTGGAAGTAAGTTTGACTTGGATTTGTCCAGTTCTGTGAGTTTATGTGTGGTGAGGGGATGTGGAAAGCAATTTTTTCATTGGTTAGATAGTTTACATTTGGAGTTAGAAAGCTGAGATCTAATTAGGAGTTCAGACTGCGCTTCGCGAGTAATTTTGAGCTGCCGTGATATACTCTGTTTCGAGATCGTTCGAGAATCGAGCAGATTTAGCTACACGTGCTTGATTTTGATTGGTGAAGTCATTCCGGAGCGAATTTTTGTTTTGCCTGTTTTTGTGTATAACCGTAGCCTCTTTTGATATTCCTCATCTTCATAAATGAATTTAGTGTTCAATAAATTCGTATAAGGAATCATCGCAATACTTGTTGAGTTCAACTCTATACGAAACCTGTTAGTAGACGACTCTTCGAGCTGCTTAAAAGTTATATTTATTAGAAAAAAAAAAAAAACAAGCTTTTGAAAAATGACAAATGATTAGGCAAACATTAGGCTGAAATATGGATGGAACTGGTAAGAGTTACTTCACATGTTTTGGTGTATCCTTCAGTTGAATTTATTGAGTGTGACATCTCACGAAAGGTTCTTGATTTATAAATTGACGGACTTATTAAGTGCATCTGCACTAGTTTGATGTGGTGTCCTGGGTTCCTATAGGGAAATTATATGCATTTTCCATTGACAATATGTTTGATGTACCTAAGCATGTGTTGTTTATCTGTTGCAGTTCATTCATGTGAATGAGTATCCATTTCTAAAGTAAATGAATAGAATTTGTCAATCTTTGGGGACCGTTTGATGAAATTAGAACTTATGGTTTTTGTGTTTTTGGTGCATAACTATGCATTGCATCGGCAGAAGTTTTAAGTATCAGTATGGAATGTATGCACATTAAATTCTAGGCTTCTATTGGTTGAATAAAATAATAACGTGCATTCTGCTCTTACATTGCAGGTTTCATTGGTTGTGTGGGGAGCTGATTCGGATTTAAGCTTCTACAAGTTAAAAAATAATTAATATCGCAAAGCTGCAAAATTTTCTGTTTAGTCTGAATGATGGACAGCATGAGTCTTGACCCGAAAGCTATGCTAGGGACCATGAATAATTTGGGAACCTCTGATCACGCCTCGGTGGTCTCAATAACCTTGTTCGTAACTCTCCTTTGTGCATGTATTGTGATTGGTCATCTATTGGAGGAAAATCGTTGGATGAATGAATCTATCACTGCCCTCATCATTGTAAGCATCTTTTTCTAGTGTTCACATTGCTACTTGCATATGCTGGTGGTTATCTTTAATTTGGTGTATCTATTTTGTTCATTATGATTGGTTTTTTCTTGTTAAGTGATTATTGTTGTTTCTAACTGAAAGGGTGTTGCGACTGGAGTTGTGATTCTGCTAATAAGTAGTGGGACGAGCTCACATCTCTTGGTGTTCGATGAGGATCTTTTTTTCATTTATCTGCTTCCACCAATCATCTTTAACGCCGGGTAAGTTAAATATGGTATACACTACCTCTGATGGTCTAGATTGCTAGTACGTATTCTGTGTAAATGTAGTCCTCTCAGTCTTCACGCTATTGTGTCAATGTTGTCTACTTTTAATAGAAGAACAATGATTTCTTTTAGTTTGTTATGAAACTTGATACACCTTTTTTCACTTCCTAGTAGCTTAGTGTGCTTGTTAATTGGGGCATAAACTCAATCATTGCCAGCCTTGTTTTTCCCTGCATATTATAATTCTGCAAAGATTATAGAACATGCCAAAATGAATGATATAAAAATGTATGCGTTGGTTGATAGCTGCAAGGTTTTTCCAATATGGTGAGTTTTGATTGTTCTATTTTTTTTGTTATTCAGGTTTCAGGTTAAAAAGAAACAATTCTTCCGCAATTTCATGACCATAGTGATGTTTGGAGCAATTGGTACCTTGATATCCTTCACCATCATATCACTAGGTATGCCCGCTTTTTGTTAAGTTTATTTTATCTTAGAAAAAATCCTTGATCTTTTACTTTCAGTACTATCAGTGTTTGTTTTAGAACTTGCACTTCATGCTTTCAACTGTTATGATCTGAGCTTGATGGGAAGGGAAGACTTTTCTTTCTATTGCTCTTTGTTACTTTTCTTGTTCATACATGAATGTATATGTGCAAACCTCTACTATTTGTAGCCATCATTTTGGTAATTAATTTATCAAGTCCACTTAGAACGTAAGCAACAAGCAAGCTTTATAGCAAAAACTTGCAGTGTCTTTCAATACACTTCCATTATTTCAACCATATGTTTTCACTTTAATTTTGTACAAATTTTCAAATTAACCTTTTTTTCCGTTTTAAATAAGTAGCGAGACGGCCATATTAGTAAATACATAGACATGCACATATAAAAGGTTCACCGAAAAGAAAATCTGACAGCAACATTTGATACCGTTTCTTGGATCTACTGTGTTCTAATGGCTATAAATCTCCATTCTTAGGGACCTTCATGTTGTGTATTGTCATGCTAAGCTACTAACCTATTACTTTTTGGGCGGAAGTTTTGATTTGGGTATTTTCTTGAATAGTTTCGGTCTCCATATTGTTTTTAGTCTAATGTAATTATGTAACCTAAAAGGGGATAGTATAGACAAAGTCAAGTGGAAGCAAAAGATTAGTTTTTGTTACTGTTCATCTGTAGTATATCAGGTTGTGATGTTAATGCCGTTTTCCTAACTGTCGTGCAGGTGCTATTGCCATCTTTGAGAAAATGAATATTGGTCTTGCAATTGGAGATTACCTTGGTTGGTCTCGCTCCTTCTCCCCCCCACCCACCCCCCCCACCACACACACACACACACACACACAGAGCTGCAACATGACATCTATTGTCTATGCGACTATGCCTAAACTCCTTTTAATTCTATCCAGCAATTGGAGCAATTTTTGCCGCAACAGATTCAGTGTGCACGTTGCAGGTACATTTTAGATTCCTCTAGCGATTGACTAATCTAGGTGCTGAAGATCTTTTCTAGTATGAAGCAATATGTCTACTTTGCAGGTGCTAAATCAGGATGAGACTCCATTGCTGTACAGTCTAGTTTTTGGAGAAGGTGTTGTGAATGATGCAACATCTGTAGTGCTGTTCAATGCAGTCCAAAACTTTGACCTTTCTAATATCAACACCGGAAAAGCTCTGCAGCTAATTGGAAACTTTTTATATTTGTTTATTTCGAGCACTGTACTTGGAGTTGGGGTATGTCTCTCTTCCTGTTTCTCTATCTTATTCTTTGTTACTCCCAGTTTTCATTGATGAGCACTTATCTTATGCTTCAGACCGGACTGCTCAGTGCATATATCATAAAGAAGCTCTATTTTGGAAGGTTGGTGCCAATTACTTGTATCTTCTCTATTGTAAAGAAATTAATGTTTGTGTAGAGTTCTAATGAATCATACTACCCCCATGCCTAATATGTTTCCATATCATGATAAATTGTGTGAACAAGTAAACAAACCATAGAACTTATTCTCCACGATCTCTGGTTATGTTGATTTGATAATGCAAACATAAAAATAAATATCAAGATAACGATTTTGTTATACCTTGCCAATTAGTCTGCCTAATCTGGGTGCTCTCAATGAACTGCAGGCATTCCACTGACAGGGAGGTTGCTATTATGATGCTCATGGCCTACCTTTCATATATGTTGGCTGAAGTAAGTTTCTGAACAATCTACCAGCAGCTTTTTGACTTTTAATGGGCACCTTTTAGTCGTAGGAATGAACTCTTTTCTTTGTCTTACCTGTGGTTTCTTGCAGTTAACAAATCTAAGCGGTATCCTCACCGTATTCTTCTGTGGGATTGTGATGTCGCATTACACTTGGCATAATGTCACGGAGAACTCAAGGATTACCACCAAGTATGACATTTGTTTTATTTGAAATCATTCAAACTAGCAATGGTTGTTACTTCTTCCATTTCAGCTTAAGTAATGATCTATCCACCATGCAGGCACACCTTCGCGACATTATCTTTTGTTGCTGAGATCTTCATATTCCTTTACGTTGGCATGGATGCTCTCGATATTGAGAAATGGAGATTTGTTAGTGACAGGTATAGTGACTGCCTAAGTGGCATACACACAGACACACTAGTAATCAGAACAAAAAATTCCTCATCTATGTAATCACATCTGTATTTTGTTTTATTTTGGAATTTTGTTATATCACATCTCTTTCAATTTTCAGGCCGAAAACATCGATCTCTGTCAGTGCGGCTCTACTGGGATTGGTTTTGGTAGGCAGGGCTGCCTTTGTGTTTCCTCTATCATTCTTGTCCAACCTGGCCAAGAAAATCCCTCATGAGAAGATCAGTTTTAAGGAGCAAGTACGACTTCAATATCACTTTCTCAAAATCTCCATAACCTTCATTAAGTTAGCTTACATTTTTATATTATTTGCAGATCACAATTTGGTGGTCTGGTCTTATGCGAGGTGCTGTTTCTATGGCTCTTGCTTACAACCAGGTGAAATCTCATCTCTATTTTTATGCTGGGGTCGGGTGGGTGATGGGGTCAAAGGTGCTCGGATTCATATGCTGCATTATCTTTTCTATGGCCTCAAGGCTGCTTAAGTTGTATATAGGGTGTGTGTGTGGGTGGTGGTTATGCATTCTTCCCCTTTTAAGGAAGGAATATCCAGACTCATTACTTTTGCTCCTGCAGTTTACTCGAGGCGGCCATACCACAGAACGTGTAAATGCTATCATGATCACCAGTACAATAACAGTTGTGCTCTTTAGCACTGTGGTAAGTCTTTTACTGCTTTTAGAGGACTAGCTAAATGATACATGTAACACACCTACAAGTTATGAGTAGATGATATACATATATCGAGAGAGAAAGAACCTATATACCACACAGTATTTGTAAGCAGCTACTGTGAGCACCGCTGATATTTAACGTGAGTACTTATACCTCATAAATTGTGATAGGACTATAGGAGTGATCAGATTTACAAATTACATAAAAACAGAGCTTGATTTATTCCATTTCACTTCTCAAGTTCAAACAGGAGGAATAAAATAACAAATTATACTTTTGATTCTTTTGTATTTAGTAAATTTGATGATCCAGATCTTAGAATTTGTATTTGTGAGGGGGAAAAAAGAAAGATGCTAATGTGGACTAAACGTTAGTAGTGCTTATAAATGGCGTTCGATATGTCGTTCCTCTCTCTATGTATTGTAAATCTAATGTATCACTCCTAGGTAAATGCTCCATAAGGCTACTTGTAGTTCGAATCTCGATTAGGCTCTCCATTTCTCATGTAGTTTATTCCATTATCACATTCTAATTAGGATGATCGCCTCTGTCCTTTGCAGGTTTTCGGCTTGATTACGAAGCCTCTTGTGAGGTTCCTGCTGCCTTCATCGAAAGAGCTAAACAGAATGGTCTCTGCAGACCCACTTACGCCAAATTCCTTCACGGTGCCACTTCTCGGTGAATGCCAGGACTCGGTAGCCGAACTATTCAGCGGAAACGGACAAGTCTCCGAAGGCGGCCAGAGCATCGGCCGCCCAAGCAGTTTACGGATGCTACTTACGAGGCCTACTCGTACAGTCCATTACTACTGGAGAAAATTCGACAATGCATTCATGCGTCCCGTGTTCGGCGGCCGTGGCTTCGTCCCATATGTCCCGAGCTCGCCAACGGAACAAAGCGTGCATCTGCCGGGAGAAGTCAAACAGTAAAATGCTCTCTGCGCCAGTTTATCAGTCTACTGACTCAGTTTTGGTCCCCCTCTGGTTTTGTAAAATCTTGAGTGCTACTGTTTCTCTCGTCGTTGCACGTGACGACGGGGTACTGCAGAATTCGTTTCGCGGTGGTGATTGTCTCAGCCGTGAGTGTTTTGTCGGTTAGCCGTTGTCGACCGGATCGCTCTGAGACGTCGCGCCGGTGTGTATTTATTTTTTCTGTAAGAAGCAACGGGTCATATAGGATTAAGTTATTTCTCTGTATATGGCTTCACATGAGATGTATAGTAGTGTAAGTTACCGATGTAATCACTCCTTTTGTGTGTGGATTTCAACTTCGCGAGTTTGGGTTTTTCACAATTTGAGATCATCCTCTCTTCCTATTTCTCTATTGCGCCGACTATCAATAAAAGTGATACGACATCATAAATAACGCAATAATAATATCAGAATAAACCAACTTCTTACCAAAATCGACATGTTTACATAAAAGTGTCGAAACCGAAAAAGACGAGAAGATAGTTATGTTGAGAATGTATAACATGAGAAGATAGTTATGTATAATTTGAGAATATCAGAACAAGAGATCCATATACTGAGGAAAAAAACGAAAAATCCTACAGACTCCAATATTGCTTTTTATTTGATATAATCAGTTCTTTTTACACTCATAGGATCCAACAGAGCATTCAAGTGAAGCTATCGACGAGCATAGTACACGAGGATGGCTTGTTAAAACCAGCCACTAGATCTGTCCTAATGTTAACACGAAATACTCGATTTTTCTCTGCACTAAGCTCGAAACATACTCCCGATAATCAAACTGACGAGGGCGACCATGCAGACGAACAGTGGAGGGAACCCAACTTGGACTTTTCTCACGCCAGTCTTTGTACTCGACATTGCCTGTACAGGAAAAGCACAAATGAGACTAATCATGGGAAAAAAGAGGAAATTGATGCGTGATGGTTTCGTAGAATTCAATCATTAAGAGATAGTTATGTCGAGAATGTATAACATGGGCAACCGTTAATCTAGTAACCAATTACAAACTATTAATGGAGAAGGGGGAGGGGAGGTTGTAAAATTGACCCACCAAATCTTGCTTCAAACTTTCCTTCTCACGAAGGGTATTAGTCTTTTCTACCTTGAGCTTCTCAATGGTGTACTCCGCCTGTAAAGAAAGCGAGAACTTTTAAGCATTAACGATTGGAATAATGATGGATTGAGCATTGTCATTCCAGCACCAGCTGAAACATGACCACTGGAAACTTCGAAGTGTGAAATAATATGGACTGAACTAACTTCGAGTAGCTGACCTCAACCAGCTTCGAGTCCATGGAACTAACTTTTGATCTCAACTCTTCGATCTCCTTTATTAGCTTCAATTTTACCTCCTCTAGATCTTCTAGTTGCTTTGAGTTATGTTCCCTGTCGACATTAAACTCCTTATCCTTGGCAGGAGTTAACTTGTCATAGTCCATGACCTTTATTGATCTAGATTCTTCCGTGTTTTTGACAAATTTGACTGCCTCCACTGGCTCAATCGGCAGCTGCACCTAGTAAAAGATGATCACATAATTACACAAGGTCCATAAGAGGAGCAATATGAGAGGTCAGAATAATTGCTATGCTTGATACAAAAAATCAAGCTACTCAATCCATAGAAAGAAACAAGAATTTCTTTAGATTGATGCAAATAGGGGATATAAGACTAATGAAAGATGTGTACTAAAACATATAAACAACATCAATTCTAAACATATACAAGCAGAATAAGTTGGGACCCTTAACAAAGTAATTAGCACAGTTTCTTGTCATGAAGAACAGAACAATTTTTTTTAACCCTGTAATCTATCACCCTATCGTAATGATTTAATGAAGTGGTTTTAAGATTTCTCACCCGGTCAGGAGGAGGGGAATTATCAACTCCATTCTGCAAAGAATTATCAACCCCATCCAGCAAAGTATCTTTCGGAACCGGAGGCTCATAGTGCGGTTCTTGCATGTTAACTCCATTAGCAGGCAGCAAAACAGGTGAATGGTGTTCTTTTGGAATTGGAGTGGGTTCTTGATTGCTAACTCCATTAACAGGCATCAAATCAGGTGAGTAGTGTTCTCTCCGCATCAAGATCTCATTAGATGGCTCTTGCTTTGAAAATGCAGTAGCTGGTGGCTTTACAGGAGAACTTGGAGCGCTTGTGAGAAGAACCCTGAGCTTCGTCTCTTCAATGTACTTTTGGCTTTCTTTAGCAAACTGCCAGAAGGAAAAGATAAGGAAGAGATACAAAAAACCAGTGAAGCTGCTAAAGATGCGAGGACAAAACATATGATCAACTACAAAAACAAGTAAAATTCACTTTATACGTGATCCTACCATGCTAGATGTAATCTCTTCTTCACTTGTGCCATATGGTACCACAGTGCTCTGAATAAGGAATTTATCTTTGCATTGCATGTCTGAGGGAACCGCTTTCTGGGCTTGCATGGTCACTGTACAAGAGAAATTACTCAAAAGTTCTTTTTAAGTAAATCAAATCCATTGCACAACAATTTGTCCACAAGATATAAACCTTCAGTCAAATATATTTTGTTTTGCAAAAAGAGGTTAGTTTGAAGATAGAAAAAACTCAAGGCACATATCTCTAGTCAAGAGGAAAAAAAGAAGGAAAGAAACAAAGAAGGCGCATATCGCAAATATGCATATCAAGAAACTGTACAAGATTGATGTACAGTGCAATAAGTGTGATAAAGTATACAAGATTGGATAGAGACTATTCTTGCTACGCAGCCTACGCAGAAGCTATTATAACAGATAGCAAAATAATTGTGGTATGACATGAAAGAAAATCTCACTATCACCCAACATCAACCCTGGTTCAGAAAAACACAAAGGAAAAAACTAGACATAAGGACATAAAACAAGGAACAATACCTGTGAAATCATAATTCGACTTTGGCTTAATAATACCAATATTAGGCCTAACACAGTACTTCTTCGGCGACGTAGTTTTAACCTGCATAGCAAGTGTACAGCTTTCAGCTGGGAAGACTTGTTAACAAGTTCACAGCATTTGTTAACTTGTTGAAATAGGAAATAAGTAAATCACCAGACAAATTACACAATCCAACAGTAAGATCGTTTTGAAAACATCAACATTTCATGAGATAGTAAAAGAGTACAGAAGTCGAAATCACTTGACCTTGAAAGCTACATACTGGTCGGTGGCGTTCAGAAGGTGGACAGAACATGAGCTCTGTTTCTTTACCTCGCCTAGAGAGACCAATGCGGTGTCAGATTGTAAACTTTGTAGGATGAAGCAAATAAAGCAGCATTTTTAATTGTTAAAGCAGCATGATGATCTCGTTATCATGGCAACTATTAAGCTGTTAGTTAGATGTTGTCACACGCAATTACCTTGCTCGCAGGAAGGGGTGGGAAATTAGCATTTTAAATGTCAATGCAGTATACTACACTAAACTTACACAAGAACTTGAGTTCACGAGGCTGAATCTCCACAAGCTGAGTATTCATATTCCCCGACCTGAAATTGAGAAGTCATCGTATCAAGTTAGCTCGCAAATACTAAATCCCCACAATTCAATAACTGGTCAAATCAAAAAAGAAAAGCCATTGGTTTCTACTTTCTACACAACTTCAGAGAAATTTAAGGTACTTATCGAATTAATTGATTTCGGTTCAAGCCTCAACATATAAAGCCAATACAACAACATGATCTCCTCATCCTTATCATCCAAAATTGAAATATGAAAATACATTACATTAAGGTATTATACCCGAAGCTTAAGAAATTACAGTTAAACTAAAAACTAGCAGTAACGCACCAAATTCATACACAATAAACAAATTTCTCGACTTCATCAGCCGTCGGCACGATCTACTCATTCAAAATAAAGTGCACTCCGCCACAGGTTTCACCTTGCCCTAGAAACTTAAAAAAGCTTCCATAATCACAAAATCTCACTAGATTCAACGAATTTAGAGCCGAATACAAATAGCCATGGCGAATTAACAGAATAAACTCACTATGCACAACAAACTCAATCGCAAGACGAATTCACATTACCGGTAACCGTTACTCAAGCCGAAAAACAAAACAGCTACACAACACACACACACACACACACGCAGTTGCAGAGGCAGAAATAGGAAATGAATCAATGATCAAACTTACCGAAAAAGTGAGATGCTCGTGAGCAGATTGGAACCTCCGCAGCAGCAATAAATCAAATTTGAAAACGTAAACAGTTATGGCATTCACAAAGGAAAGCTGAATGAAGTAGGTGATCGGAGAAACTACGGTATATGGAGTTTCAATTTTAAGAGAGAGAAAGAGAGATCAAAGGTTCTTTTCTATTTTTCTTTTTAACCGAGAGAGAAATGGAGTAGACTTTAAGTGATAAAGTTGAGGTTCTGAGAGGTTATTCGGTGCGGTGACGACCATGGAATCAAGGTACAAGCGCTGCAGCTTCATCGTAATTTGAAGCTTAACATTATTCTTTATAAAAAAAAAACATTATTCTTTTTTTATTAATAATTGAGTGGGAGCCCATCGCTATACGACCGTTAAGTTATTGAAAATGTTGGGGAAATTCATTTTTGACTTTTTGTTTTTTTAAAATAATTCATTTTTGAGTTGTGTGTTGTATGATAGTAATAACTAGTCAAATACTCCCTCCAAACCAACTGAGAGACCCTTTTGCCATTTTAGTCTGTACCAATAGAAATGATCCTTTCTAAAAAAGACAAAAATTTAACACACAAAACTCAAAAAGATTAGTGGGTCCCGAACAATTTGTGCCTTACTACAATATTTCCTTAATCTCCGTGCCCAAAAAGTAGGGGACATCTCAATTGATTCGAAAGGAGTACTAATTCTTAAAAATGTGAAGGGTGATTTTTATAGTAATAAATAATAAATTGTGCTCGCCCTGAAATTGGAAATTCAATTATGATTCTTTTTGAAACAAAATGCAATTATGATTTTAATTTGTGAACTAAAGAGTGGATTTTGGTCTACGATTCTGAAAGCACTAACTAATAAAGTTGGTAATTTAAATGATTGAATTTTCTAGATTTTATACCAGATTTACACTATTGTTTTTTTCATAACGTATTCTCTTGTTGGGATACTTTACCATCTCTTTTAAATACATGATATTATAAAAATTCATTTGTACAACAGTCAAATGTGCATGTGTGTATAACTTTTTTCATCCACATGCATACAAATATGTGCGACTTTGTTAACACATAGGATTTCCACTCTTTGGTTTCCTAGTTTAAAAATTATTTGAACTGAATGTAATTTACCAATTCAAGAAAATTATTTTCAAGCTTCTACATGACTACATGGCATGAGACGACTCATCCTAACAATTGATATGACTCAGCTAGTGTATTTTTCGTATAATTAAAATAATATTTTTTTGAACGATGAGATAAATTGATAAATTATATAATTGAATATTTAAAGATTAAGATAATTAATAAGTTCAAAATTAATAAACCTATCAAAATAAACAATAAAGTTATTAATCAATTCTATCACTTAACAAAGACTGAATAATAATAATAGGAGTAATATAGGTTAGAATTTGTTGTATTTTATTATATTTAAACAATATTAGTATTAGGCGTAATTCATTAGTTCAAAAATACATATTTATCTTCAATCTTTCACATAGCCTTTGCAAAAAAATATCACTAAACACATGGAAGAGATTGATATCACCAAATAGAGAAACCATTATATATTTAGGAAACCAAGATCTGGACGCCATGAGTATCTACAAAATTGAATTAATACAGAATATATCTATCATAGAATTTATCGATTATCTCTACTCGACAAATAAATCGCCCATAGATTATACCGATTATTATTTCGATTATATTAATATATATTCTTGTTAAATCGTAAATAGCTTTTGCGGTAACTTATTAATAGAGGGCAGTTATGTCCGAAACGTACAACTCCTAATGCAGCGATTTGGGGTGCGAAGCGGTTGTACCAAATCGTCGGTTGCGTTGCAGTTAGTTGATGCACCTGCTTTGAATCCAAGGCCGTGTTTGGGTGACTTTTTTTCTTTTTTTCTATTTTTGTTGCTTTATTTCATTTTCATATACACGTCACACGTGCATGTATTATGCTTTGTTTCATTTCATTTATATCTCCCACTTACAAATATTATTTCTTTTTTATTAAATTGTCGGCATCACGGTTTTATTACTTTATACTGATTTATGAGGTTGGGAGAATGTCAACAAATAGTAGTCAAATTTAATGCGGTGGGTTAATTTCAAGTGAAATTCGATATATATCTTGTTGAAATAAGGATTTTCCACACAAAAAAATAGTAAGAATAAAAGTCGGAATATATTACTTCGATAATATAGTCACAAAATAATCAAAAAAAGAAAGAAAGGGAGGAGGCGAAAAAAACAAGGAATTAGGTACATAATATAAATGGTTTGTTGGGATATTGTTGGTCGTATTTTATGCTCCAATTCCACAAATCAAAAGCAACAAAAAATGAAAATAAAAAAGAAAGACAAAAGAGAAAAACGATTATAGAGTAGGTAGATAATTAAATGAACTTGTTGTCTGGTCACATTTTATTTAAAATCATGAAGCAATCGACATGGGCCCTTTAGGAAATAAGCTCTATCGATTATAATGAGATTAGTATTTTCAAACAGTTTAGCATAAAGGGAGTGATGGGCAAACACAATTGGTTTCTAATAGAGTATACTGATAATTATCATGATAATGTTATCATATGATATGATAGTAATTAGGAAATATAAGTCCCAGTCCATCACTTAATCATACAACTTTCTGTAGTATATGCTTTTTAGTCCTAAATGTTTGAGTTTTTACTGTTTTATTGTATATAGTCTTATATTTTGTTTCATTATGTTTCAGCTGGTTTCGCAATTTCTTACATTAATGTAGTAATAGCCTCACTTAATCAATTATTATTATTATTATTATTATTATTATTATTATTATTATTATTATTATTATTATTATTATTATTATTATT
>JAYJMF010242668.1:0-14418 GCA_036873715.1 Salvia sclarea
ACCCCCACCCCCAACCCCCGTGAGTTTCACATGGCTTTCTCCACCAATCCATCCCTGATTGTTGACGTGTTCAGAAAATTACATTTAAAAAATTAAAGGTTGAAGAAATGAGCTCACAAAGCTAAAGCTTATGACCACCACCATGTGTAACTTATTTGGTTCATTAAATGAAAATCTTGTTTCTTGATTTCACCAAAATATGCTTTGGATCGTACCAAGTTAAAACGCTTCATCAACGAAGTAGTAATTTAAAGTAAATAAACTTGCCACTATCAATTTGAGCCAGCTGCTTAAACCGAACCAATCTCAGGATTCAGAGGTGTCGTGGTCCACAAACACAGCCTCCTTTTCTGTCATAATTTGGTGAGCTAGCGATATTGTCTTCTCAATTAAAGATGGTCAGCTTCCAAGTTTGAATCTTTCCTCTCAATCATTACTAAATTGGGAATTTTTTATTCCCTGCGTGTTGTAGGCAGAGAAGGGTCGCAGCAGAGCTCAACAATGGCTACTGCAGATGAAAAGAGTGTTCCCGATAATCTCAGAAAGCAGCTTGCTCTTGCTGTTAGAAGCACCCAATGGAGCTACGCTATTTTTTGGTCCTTTTCTGCTCAACAATCCGGGTAAACTTTTCTTGTTCTCCACTTTCTAAAAGTTCAGAATCGAAATTGGGATATTCTTGAAATTCTACTCTTTTTTTTTGTTGTTTTTTTTGTTTGTGTGGTGTTCATATCTTCTTTTGTGCCTTTTTGCTGAAAAGGGTCTCCTTATCTATACGAGGTTTGGAAAAAAAAAAACTTTTTTGATTCACAATCTCAAATATCTGCAATCAATGCAGTTTGTTTACAATTATTATGTGATTTTTGATGTGTTGTGTTGACCTAGTTGAATCTTTTAACTCAAATCTGCTTTAATCAGTTGATCCCTTTTCTAGATCAAGAGAATCCTAGCTAAGGGTTCTTGTTTCAAGCGTTGACTCCAGAATTTTTCAGAAAAAAAATGTCTGTTTATGAAGATAGTTCATAGTTTTCTGAGAATGTGTTTGATGGAATTTTAGGGCGTTGGGATGGACTGAGGGGTACTACAACGGAGATATCAAGACGAGAAAAACAGTTCAAGCCGTCGAGTTGAACTCGGATCCACTGGGATTGCAGAGGAGTGATCAGCTAAGGGAATTGTTTGAGTCTCTTTCATTAGGTGAAACCAGCCCACAGCCTAAGAGGCCTACGGCTGCATTATCCCCGGAAGATCTCACCGACACCGAGTGGTATTTCTTGGTGTGCATGTCGTTCGTGTTCAATATCGGCCAAGGGTAATTCTCTTCTCTCTGCAGCAATTGTCTACTTGTGGTGTGATAAAATTTGATTGAACTCCTGTATGAAGATGTATGAGTGATTTGTTGCTGTGTGATTTTAGTGTTGAACTTTGAAGTGGGAGAATTGAGCTTTTTTTTTTTGTTTGCAAGAAGTGAAAATTTCGATTTGACTCATGTTATTCGTAGACCTTGCAATCAAGTATAGAGCACTTACAATTTTGGTTGATTGGAATTGGAAGGTTGCCTGGAAGGTCGTTTGCAGAAAACGAGACAATCTGGCTACGCAATGCTCATCTTGCAGACACCAAACTCTTCTCTCGTTCTTTGCTTGCTAAGGCAAGTGTTAAGGCTTCAAAAATTGTTATATGTTTCTCAAGAATAACTGGATATGCTCTTTAGTCGTAGTAGGATGTTTTCTGATTGCTCGTTGCTTCTCGTTTCTATATGTATATCATTTTGGCTGGCTGCTGGATTTCGCGTTGCTGTTACCAGAGTGCATCTCTACAGGTATTAATGCTAAGCTCCGAACCTTACTAAAATCGTTCAATGTTGAAATCTGACATGAACAATGTCAAATGCACGAACTTTCGAAGAATATTGTGTTTATAAGATTCGTGTTTTTCACTTGCAGACAGTAGTGTGCTTTCCTCATTTGGGAGGTGTGGTTGAGCTCGGAACAACTGAACTAGTATGCACTGTGAAATTAGTACTTTTATTAATTTCAAAACACTGATTTTGATATGCATATTGATGTTATTTGTTGTAAATATGCTTTTCTCGAAGGTTCCAGAGGATCGGAATCTGATTCAGCATATTAAAAGTTCGTTCTTGGATAGTTCTTCTGATGGTGTCATCAATCCGAGCCATGATCTCACTTATCAAGTGCTCGACCACTCAAACATTCCTGATAACAATCTTGATGAAGTGGAAGTTTATTCTCCCGGTACCAGCTCGGATGAATTTGCAGACAATGTGCTAATAGAGGGATCAAGTTTAGCAGACGGTGCTGATGGGGAGGCGTCTCAAATGCAAAGCTGGCAGTATAAGGATGACGCGGTCAGCAATGGTACGAACAACTCCACTAGTTCTAGTGACTGTGTGTCGCAAACTCATGGAAATCCAGAGGTGAAGGCCCAAGAACTTGATGGAAAGAAGACGAGTGCTACTATGCCCGTCAGTCAAGAATGCAACCAGCAGAAATCACCTAGCTTCAACGGTGGCGGTGGCGGCGGCGGTGGTGGTGGTGATGTTCATTATCACAGTGTGCTTTCAAGCCTTTTGAAGAGCTCCCACCAGCTGATTGTGGGGCCTTACAGAAAAGGTAAACGAGAATCGAGCTTCATCAGCTGGAAAGACTGGAAATTGAACCCTCGATTGCCCCAGAGTGCAGCGCCACAGAAGTTGCTAAAGAAAGTACTCTTTGAAGTAGCTAGAATGCATGAAAATGCACAGATTGAATCTTCCAAACACAAGGAGAAATGTGATGACCATTCTGGACAGCAAGAAGGCGATGAAGTCGACAGAAACCACGTCCTGTCTGAGAGGAAACGAAGAGAGAAAATAAGCGAGAGATTTGCCATTCTTGGATCACTAGTTCCATCTGGTGGCAAGGTATATACCTAAAGGCAAAAACTTGTTTACATCTGGATGTACAGTGCATCCATCCCAATTAGAGTTCACCAATCCCTGATTAGTTTTTTTAATCTCCAGTTAGGGCTGCTAATCACAATTAGGGTTTAATTAGAATGGATGCACTAGAGAGTAGCTCACAGCTAAATTTTTGGTCTTGAGATTAGCCTTTTACCTTAAGACATTATTGAACAAGATTTTTCACATTTGTTATTGCAGGCTGACAAAGTATCAGTTCTTGATCACACGATCGAGTATCTGAGAGAGCTGGAGAGGAAGGTGGAGGATCTGGAAGCTTACAAAGAAGCAATGGAACGAGAGTCGACCACGCAGAGCAAGGCTACCGATGCCATCGAGAGGACTTCGGACAATTATGGGCACAGCAAGCCTGGCAGCATCAAGAAGCTGCTCGGAAACAAGAGAAAAGCTAGCGAGGTGGAGAAAAGTGTATCTGAAAATAAGAGGACTCGATCGAGCTCATCGACAGACAGCATAACTATCAGCATCACAGACAAGGATGTGCTGATTGAGATGAGGTGTTCTTGGAGACAGTGTGTGTTGATTCAAGTTATGGAAGCTTTGAGTCAACTCAATCTGGAATCACAATCTGTTCAATCTTCCAACACTGATGGAATCCTCTCCCTCTCAATCAATGCCAAGGTTTGTTGAATTTAGCATATCGAATTTGAATCACAATTATCAGAATAGTATGGATTTATTGGAACATTTCAAGAAACTGTTGATTTTAAATTAATGTTTTTTACTATATGATGTGCAGAGCAAGGGAGTGAAATGTGCATCAGCTGGTGCAATCAAACAAGCTCTTCAAAGAATTATCAGAAAAAATTGAAGATCATGCTCCAATTTTGATGTGTACATTTTGTACAAAGTTGTATAAATAAATTCAGTGTTTAATTTTGCAGGGAGTTCTCTAATGCCTAGTGTTGTTCTCCAACAATGATAATGTTAGATGAATTATTTAATTTTTTATTATTTTTCTTTTCCACTTCTAACTGCTAAGGAAATTACTTGCAATATACATGTGAGGATAAAGGTCATATTGAAATAAAACTTATAAATTTACTTCTAAGAAAGCTTAATTCAAGAATGAAGCTCAAGTACTACATCAAGAACTGATTCCTCCAGAATATATTCTGACATATGAAGGATGACCTGTTCCATTTCGGACCGAAGATCGGGCCGCGATCGAGGGCCCGACAAATCTTTCGAAACGAGCTGATCCAAGGTTCTTCTCTGTGTCCGAGGAAGCAGATAGAACTCAGCTTCTCTCATGATCTCATCTACTACAGCTTCTTCCAGTGGCAAACAACACATTCTTGGTTTTGCAAATGCTGGCCAATACGGAGATACGAAGAGGGCTCGCTGCGTTTCGAGCAAGACTTCATTAACGTGATCGAAGAGAAGCCTCGTGTCGAAATGATGGTCGAACTCCAGAAACTGGGCCTGATCGAACAAGGATGGATGGAGCAGATGTTCGGATGGCAGCCTCATTGCTGAGAGCTGATCCCAGCTGAGAGAAGAAGCTTCGAGTATCAAACGCGCATAGTTGGAGATCGTGAAGTCTTGATCGTGCTTGCACGGATCGGATCCCGTTGGTGTGTCGTGTGAGGATGATGCTGAGTTGTGTTCCTCAAAGTGAAGGCGCCGCGGTTTTAGTGCCCCGCGAGCTGCAAAGATGGTTCGACAGAGTATGAATTTGTGCATCCTATTAGGCCAATGTGTGTGTTAGTGTGTGTGTGTGGATTTTGTTTCTTACCAGATTGAAAAGTGGTGTTGGATGATGGACTGCTTGAGTCTTCTGCAAAGAACTGGTCGAGGACTGAAACCGGGCTTTGATATTCTTCTTGATATTTGTGGTTGTCTGTCATGTCTAATGTTGGACTACATGGGAAATCATCTACTGTATTTGAATATGTCTCATTCTCTGAAATTGAATCCTGCAATCATCAAATTGTTAAAAACAATGCTGCAAATTCATGGCTATGCCTAGAGCTAGCTAAGAAAACTGGAATCGGCTTGTTCGAACCAGAACTGGAACTGCAAACACACCACAGGCTATGCCTAGATTAGAAGGAGAAAGAAGCTGCAGTCACCATTAGAGAATGCAGTAGACTATCATATTCTTCCCTCTGCAATTTGATTTTGGCAGCTCTTTCTTCACTGCTGATCAATACATCGTGTGGCGTTTCTGTTAGATGAACATCATCCGTTCCTGCAGAAACACGAAAAAACTGATTCAAGAAAACGCGCGTTGATTGAAAAGCATACAAGAATATGCATCAAGAGAGCATCACCTACCATTAAACATGATAGGAGATGTAGAGATCCTTGCTTCTTGTGTTTCTTCATCGGTGGTTGCAACGAGTGAGGAGCTCGTCTCCACCCTCACATTACCTGTCGTGCCATCAAATGGTCGCAGCGGACTCAGATAAACACTCTGTCTAGAAGGACTACTCCTCAAACTCACTTGTGCAGAGCCAGAAATATATTGGCTCTCCCTTCTTGGGCTAAAACAAGAGTCCATTCCTATTGAAGACATAACCCTCCATGGGTGTTGCAGGCTACTTGCCGCTTCCAAAGCTACGTCGCCCGAGACGTCTATTTTCTTGCGCGCAGCTTCATCCTCTCCGGCCCCGAGAGGCTCCTTTTCCGCCTTGATAAGGCCTTGTTTCTTGCCTACCTTCTCCTTTGGTTTTACATTAGTGTTAGAACTCGAAGGACTCCTAGCTCCCACTCCACCATAAATGCAGCCATGTCCGAAAATCGATCTGCTGTGGGGATTTCTAAACCTAGGCAACTGGTCTGACTCTTTCCTTCTGCTGCTTCCAAATGCATACTTCAGTCTCCTCTTTATCTCTCTCACGGAGAGAGACGAGAGGCTCCCGTTCATCCTCGTTACATCCTCATTAGGCAGCTCCGATGAGCAATGGCACGCGAATCTTCTTGAATTCTGCCTGCTTTGAGGCTCTGCCTTGAGAGTTACTGTTGTATTGGATCTGTGACAGCTTTGAAGATTCTTGATGCAATTCTGCGGCAGGCAGTATGGTTCGGACAAGAAATCCACGACGAGCATGCCCTTGTCCAGACTCAGAACTTCCAACGCGTTCGAGAAAGGTTTGGACTCGAATATTTCCCCAACCGGTGCAGCACTCGCTACCTCATTCGAAGGGCGCTTGTGGAACGAGCTCGTTGAACCATTCGACTGAGACGGGCTAGCCATCCTTGATGCCTTGTGACTATCAATGAGATTATCAATGGTTTGCAAAATGTGTGTATCTTCTCGAATTAGACCCCTCAAACTTCTCTCACTAGCACTACCTGTGCCACTTCTTCCCAACTCTGCCTCATACTGATGCAAAAAAACCAAACAATGCAAAATGTGATTTTTGCTAATTAGGCACCCAAAGCAGGCGAAGCATGTTAAAAAAATAGATCGGTCAATCGACTACATATGCTTACTTGAATTTTTCGACATTCTTCATCGAAGCTGGTGCGATGATCTGCAGCAATATGTCCAAACACAACATATGGAATTAATCAAATGTATATATGTTATCAATCAAGTGATGATGAAAATCAAGAATTTGAATCAGCATTGTCCCTAAATTTGAGCAGCAGCAAACAATTTGTGCTATAAATTTAGGATTCTCACCTACTATGATGACTTCATCAAGAATGTTGAATTCACTTCTTCTCACTTCCTCACTTCTTGCTGCAGATATCTTTGCCATCACCATCACACTTCACCAACTGCAACCACAACATGAAATTTAATAGACAAGTTGTGGAAGAAGAGAAATTAATGAACTAAAACACAACTTCTCAAACCTGTGGAAGAAGAGAAATGAAAAGCAGCATAAGCCCAAAAAAGCTCATAAACAAAGTTATCTCATTTTTCGATGAATTCTAGTGAATCTTGCAGAACACACCTTGATAAAGAGAATCCCAAGAAACTATATATGCATTCTTGCAAGTAACTAAACAAGAATATTATTTAGTTTGTTTTTGGGGGGGTGGTTTGGATGGGGTAACTGCAGTTGTGCTCGTGAGAAGTAGAAGAGTTTGGCGTATTATTTGAGAGAGGAAAAGGGGAAGAGGAAAAGAATATTAATTTGTTTGTATGCAAAAATTTGTTATTACTCGAAGCAGCATTGAATTGTGAAGGGTGTGACATTTGTGAGTAGGGCCACCACGAGGAAACAAAACAATATTTGGGTAAGTGTTTGATTTTGGTTCAACCACTACAAATCTTTAGATTTAAGGAAGTTGGTGTTGTTGTCTTACCTCTTGTTACTCTTCACATTTCACTTAGAGCACAAAAACACTTGTGACTAAATTGACCTACTATTGCTTACCATATGCGCAGTGGCAACATGGTGGCTACGTTGTGTCACATCCAACTATAATTCTTTATTGTTGATGATTACTACCACTAGATGCCTATCGATGGTAGAATGTGTATATATTATTGATGGTTCATCATTCATGTATAGGTAAAAGGTTATGAGTGTGTGTTCTAATTAGCAAAATATTTGAAGTTGTCGCTACAAAACAAGGGTTTAACTACTTAGCAATATTACCTTAAAAATATTAATATGTACTTGCAATATATTATAGGTTAAGTCCATCACATGTGATATAGTTTGCTTGCAGCTATACATGTAACAACTAACAAGTGCACATGTAATGATTTCCGTGACAGAAAACATCTTGTTTGAAATAATAATAATAATAATAATAATAATAATAATAATAATAATAATAATAATAATAATAATAATAGTCAGATTTTTAATTATAGATTTTGTATTTAAATTTTTACTAACTCTTTGGAGAAAGTCCATCACACAATAAAAGACTTATCTTGTGGAAGTTGTCTCGTTTGCGTTATTTGTATGCTCGAGTGAGATAAGAGTTGTTAGTTGTGTGTCTCTTCTCCATACACACACACACACATACATGTAGTTCTTGAAAATATAGATATCATACTTCCTCTGTCTCACATATTTAGCCATATTTTTTAATTTTAGTATGTCCCACAAAATTAGTCACTTTTTATTTTTGGAAATGAGCCATTTTCTATATAATTACAATATTTTTACAATAACAATCACCCTTTGTGGGATTCATTACCATTAAACTTAACTATATTTTATTAAAATTCATATCAGGTCAACTTATCACAATCTTCGTGGAAACGGAGGGATTATATTTTATGTTTATGCTATTATGATAAACTCATGGTATGTATCGATGACACAAAAATGGTTATACGTATTAGAGCTATCAAATGGGCGGCCCGGCCTTGGCCCACCTGGCCAAACATTATTTTCCGGGCCGGGTCTTTTGGGCCAAAATTTCTGGAGCCCAACCCAGCCCCTATGAATTTTCGGGCGGGCCGGGCCAAACCGGCCCTTTTTTTTTATTTTTTTTTTATTTTTATGGTCAAATTTAATAGATATATATATTAGAAGTGTAGAACCATAAAAATTAAATAAAAAGTAAAACAAACCCTACATTAATTTACAAATATACAATTAACATTAATTAATTACATTAATACTAAAAATAAAAATAAAAAATTGTTGAATAATAGTTAAATTGGGCGGGCCAAAAAAGCCCGTGGGCTATGGACGTTTTTGGCCCGAAGTCTGGTCGGCCCGGAAGCCCGAATGGGCGGGCAAAAAAAGCCCGAAATTTTTCGGGTCATCATTTTCTCAGCCCAACCCAGCCCAGCCCAAACCCCGAGCGGGCCGGGCCGAAATTGACAGCTCTAATACGTATACATATTAAGGATTGCATAGTCGCCTCAAATGAGAATATATAGGATCAAGATATGCAATATTAAATATTAAAAGGCATGCATATTATGTAGTAGAAACTATTTTCGCATAATCTGCCGTAGTGAATAGTAAGTTCATTAATTGAGTGTTCTAATAGACTAGGACAAGTTGGCCCGTGATGAATTGAAGCTTCTTGTTCTTGGTAGGACTGCAATTAATGGGAATATAAAATTGTACAATCTTTGCCTTGAAGCAATTCAACTAACATCAAGTTTCATTTAGTAGTGCCCGCGGCATTTTCTAAGTCATAGCTATTATTATATCGATAAAGCTTATTTGACTATAATGCAACAAAGTATAATAATTTAATGAAGACAAATGACGAAATTAAACTCCGTTGCCGTATAACAGAAGCTCCGCCTGCATCCATGCGGACCATGCGGATGTGATTCACTCAATAATTAGAAATAAATAGTCTGTTTTTTGCTCTTATAATAAAAAGTCGAATTGCGAATTAAATATTAATTATTAATATAGTTATTAAGTATATCATTATATGTGAATAAATCTCATTCACTTAATTTTAAGCAAAAGCCTCATTTATGAATGTTTATGTAACCCTTGTTGTATATAATCATTTGTTTTAAGAAAAGGTATTATTTACGAATGTACATGTTATATCACTTGATGGAAATAAATGTCGTGAACAAATATTGAGATTTATATAGATTAATTATGAAATACGAATTGAAAATCACTTGATGTAAATAAATGTCGTGAACAAATATTGAGATTTATATAGATTAGTTATGAAATACGAATCGAAAATCACAATATTCGATTCAATTAAATTTTAATTATATATATATATATATATATATATATAGGATTTGGTTCATGTAGGAATAGATATCTATTGTAGGAAGTGAGAAGTTCGTTGATTTTATGCGCTTGTTCATCAATTTTATGCGCTTGTTCATTGAGAAATTTCCGTGAAAAAAGCACCAGGTTCGAATCCTGGAGGGAGCGAAATCTCTTGTTCGTTGATTTTATGCGCTTGTTCATCTTTTTTATGCTCTTGTTCGTAATTCTCACTTCTCACGATAAAATCAATTCTCACTAGAGAACACCCCTATATTCCTATATATATATATATATTTTTTTTTTTCTAATTATAAATGAATTATAAATGGTGTCAGATATTTTTCAATTAAATCCAAGAATAAAGTTGTGGATCGTGTGTTTTGGGGTAGAAGGAAGGACTTGCATGTGCATTTATATTAGTCACTCACAATTACCAATTGACTTTATATAAAAATATTTTTTTTCTTAAATAAAAAAGTTTATTAGTATAATATTATGGATAATATTTAATTTTTATTTCAAAAATTTTAATTTAAAATATTATATACACTAACTTTGCATTTATCAATCCTAAAAATGAATTATTAACCATTAAATATAAATTAAATATAAAAATAATTATATACCGTAATTGGATGAAATAAATCCTTGTTAACAATTATAATTACTCTAATCATATAAAATAGAAATTGAATAATAATACGTTTTTTATTGAAAGTGAGAATTCATGATATGTGCTACGGAGTGATCGAACTAGTGCCCTACTGCCCCTACATGTTAATATTTTATTTTGATTGTATGATAAAATGAGTTATTGAGAATAAATTGAAGGGTGATTCTAAACATAGCCACCGTTTTGCTCAATGTAGCCCCTTTTTTTTCAAAAAAAATATTAAAATATTTTAAAATTACCATTATACCCTAATCTATAACCCCCAATTAATAATTCCATTAATTAAACCATAAAAAAGAACCCAAAGCCCCCGCCCTCCACAAACGGAGAAATTGACGCTTCCTCGCGGGTGGCTGCGACAGCTAAGAAAATTACTCATGAAGCACATCGTTAGCCATGGCAATTAGAGAATGCCATTGAAAAACATGAAAGAGGTGAGAATTTGAGAAAAAAGGCCGACCCACTAATCTCAATTCTCAACTGCCTTCACATTCTTCAATTCAAATTAATTAGTAGTAATAGAAAATTTTGATGTTTTGATATACTTTCTCGATAATTGTAGAATTAGCGGATTTGTTATGAACATGAAAGTTAGGAGTGGGAGATGGATCAGTTCCTCGAAATTCATTTCATGAAACATCAAACTCATTTTTGTTTAAAAAGAATGGAGATTCCTTGTTCTAATTTTTGGATAGGAATTGAAAGAATTGGTGATGGGATAGAAAAGTTAGATGCTTTAGTTTTTATGAAGAAGATCGACAAGAGAGAGAAAAAGAGGCTACAAGATATATTGTATATTTTATATGGGGGTTATAGGATAAATTCTTAAATTCGCTACAATTTTATTTTTATATTTAATTAAGAGTCTATGAAAAGTAAGATGGGGGCCATGAATAGAATTACCCAAAGAATAAATAAAGATTAAACGTTTGTTTTGGGAAAATCGGTCTCCCGTAATGTGTAGGAGTATGATCTTAAGGCCCAATCAAACATGTTCACCTTTTCATTTAGGCCCAATTTAAAAGCCCATGAGATATTTCGGATCATAGAGGAAAAAGCGATTTTTCACACACAGTTTTCATTTTGAACGCGATTTTACGACCATTCAATACCAAGTTTTTTTTAAAAAAACAAACGGTGAATGGAACCACTGCATAATAAACAAAGGAAAATCAAAATTTAGACAACTTCCTAACTGAAGTTGCAAGGCTAAAGCATAAATTAGTAGACAGCAAAAATCTGCAACATCATCAAAATAAGATGCAACCCGGATATTTAACTTTTAGAAATCTTCAATCACAAATCAGAATGGTCACGCTTGTTATCTTTAACGAACGAACACACTGATAAATAAAACAACATTCCTAATTAATAACAAAAAATGCTAAAAAGATCACTAATTACTCTAAGTTGACACAATAGAGAAAAGATAGAAAAGTGTATCAATATATAATATTTCTACCCCCATCTGAGTTGGAAGCGAACAAATTTCTCGCCATATTTATCCTTCCACGGCTCCTCATTCACTTCCTCAAGCACTCTCTTGCAAACTAGCTCGACCAAGTATTTATCGATTGCATCACGCACATTACAACTTTGGATTATGAATTTGGGGCGACATATCGAAAAGAAAAAATCCATAAAAGCATGGCTCGCCTCAGAACCCACTAGCCTCAAAGACTCCACCACTAGAGGTGTACCTAAACATCCTGCATCTTCAACCCAATCACACCACTTGGAAGGGATATCAGTGACATATATTTTGAGATGAGAAACTTTGGAGGGGCTCAACGTTTTCGCAAGTTGGTCCAACGACGAAGCACTAAGCAAATAAGCGTAGAAACTCATATGTATATCCAACTCCCATTCCCTAACACTTGTTTCTTCGAAATGGAGGTGGGACGAGGGCGAGCCCTGGAAATCAAATCTTCGAAGATTTGGGGCATCAAACTCCGCATTCATGATCAGATAAGGCATCAAGCGTATGACTATGCGCTCAAGTGATGGGCTGCAAATTCTTACACCGTTCCATTTATCACTAGCGTCAAAGCGATTCGAGGCCAAAATCACCAATTGTTTGAGGTGAGGAAGTTTAGGCCACAGGGCATGCTTATGTAAACACTCTCTCGCATCAGAACAACGCAAACGCAGATACTCGAGCTTATCAAACTCAAGGTCATGAAACTCGTGTAGTTTGATCCGATAATGCACTGTTTCAATAGTTAATCTCTCAATCAAGGGGCATCTCGAAACCAAATCTCTAATCAAATCGCAATTGATCACATTCATTTTGGTGAAAGAGAGGGATTTAAGTTGGGAACAAGTAATGTTATTCCTTGTATGGAGATCGAGTGTGCAGCGATGAAGAGATAATCTAGTTAGGGTTTTGGATTCGAGCACCTCTTTTGGTAAAACAAATGATGAATCACTCAAATTAATTTTGAGAAAAACAGGTCCTAATCTGATGGCTCTGACAATCAATTCAGTAGCGAGAGAGGTTTCCATCATCTAAAGCTGGAGAGAGAGGATGTCTGCATCGTCTTCTTCGTGAATTTCGGAAACTGATCATCATCGATGCGGCTAAACCCTTGAAAATGGCTTTGTGTGGACCACGCGCCGTACCACGACTTGGAGCTTCGAGCACCCATTTTTTCATTCAGAAAAGATTGTATGTGCTGTATAATCTCTCGAGGAACTTCAATTTCGCATTCCTACTCTTTTCTGATTCTCCATTTGAGGAACCGACAAATATTTTCAAATAATTGAGGTTATTTGTATAAATATGCGAGGAAACAAAATACCATGATAAAGTAAAATCGTAAATTAAATAATTAAATGGGCTTGGGCTAGGGTGTAAATCAAGAGTTCCACTTGAATGTAAGTTCTTATTTAATTTATCGAGATAAAACTTTGGATACATATTTGTTTTTTATAAGATTAGTCTTATACAAATACTAGAAATTATGCACCGCGTAACACGCGGTGTTTCTATAATCGCCCCGCAAGTCGATGGTGACAAGGTTTTGCATAATGCCTTATGCATCTATGTGAAAAGCTCATTAATACAAAACTTTGCATCAAGGCATATATACACACTAGAAATTTTGCACCGCGTAAGACGCGGTGTTGCTATAATTGCTCCGAGAATTATGGAATCAGTTATGACGTTTATAACATTTGATGTCTTATATTTCCTAATCCAACCAACTATCTTTGTCTTCCCAAATCAACTTGTCTAACATAGATTATAGGAATAAATCAAGTAACTAAATTGAGGAATATGAAGTTTGTATATCTCCATTAGTACCTCATCAGTATTCTTTTGTGTTGGGACGACTTAAAAATGAAGAGAACTGGTGTTGTGACCCAAGCATTCCCTGTGTCCGCCCCTGGCTATGGATATCGGGTGCCAATAAATCAAAGGTTCTTCTTTTTCACTTCTCTTTCCCATCAATCCTCTTCAAGTTCTTGCAAGAAGATCTTATTTGTGAAATCTTAAAACCGACTCTTTTTCTATTAGTATAGATTCTTGAATAGACTCGATTATAGTCTCTGTCTTTATATGAAATGTGAGGCGGTGCGTACCTCTTCATCAGAGTCGAATCTTTCGTGTTGGGAAAACTTACCAATGACAAGAACTTGAAGGATGTTTCCCAGTTCTTGCTCATATCGTATTTGTTCAAGTGATTCAACAAGTGACATTTTCCACCCTTGAGTTAATCAATTCGAGTGTCAATATTTCTCCAATATCATTTAGGATCCCATTGAGTTTCCAACATGAATGAAGCAGCAGGTGTTTGAGACTCGCAAAATGGCTGCTTCAGATGAACACGGCCAGAGCAATCCATCTTCAACTTCTTCAGATTTGGCATCTTTATCAGGATCCTTTCTCTACAACTCCAATGTGATACATAGGAGTGTTAGTAAGCTTTCCAGAGAAGATGCTTCTATCGGATCATGAAAATGAATTATGCCATAGAAATAAATATGTCTTAGCTGTGGCTACCCCAACTCAACCAAAGATCAGAAGCTCAATCTCCTTCCATGTAGCTCATTTCTGGCCGACTGTTGATAGCAGCCCTATAATCACCACAATTGCCGCGGGGGGGGGGGGGGGGGGGGGGCCACCATTTACA
>JAYJMF010242779.1:0-14418 GCA_036873715.1 Salvia sclarea
TGTTTTTAAAACTCGAGACTGAACCCTTCTCTGGACTTCAGTTTGGAAACTGGTTTCCCATCCTGAAGTTACCCAGACTGAACTTACTTCAGTCCCAGTCTCTTAGCCCGTTTTAAAAACTGAACTCTGAGTGTCTTGTTAGCTTTTGCGAAAAATACCTACCGGTGTATTCCCTCCCCCCCCCCCCCCATACACCAGTTCAGTCGCCCTCCGGGACCCAACATAAACTTACATATATCACCTTGTATTGTATTGACAACAAATTTGAACAGATTTCAACCAAGTCCGAATAACTTGATTATATAATGATCACAAAAATACATATATCACCTTGTATTGTATTGACAACAAATTTGAACATATTTAAACCGAGTCCGAATTTTGATTATATAATGATAACGAAACGGTCTAAGATCAATTACAAACACGTATAATGTCACCAAATAGATAAAATTTGTTCAACAATAATTTTCTTTTTTATAAAAAAATAACAAAACATTTTGAATTAGGCTGGGATAAGATTTTTAAGTTGACTTTCTCAATGAATCATTGACTCCTATCGTGCTTCCTTGATTCCCTCCAAAAATGGCTCCACAGTTAGAGTTGGAAAATAATATTACGTGTATTTGGCAGTTGAGAATAATGGAATTATTAGAAACAAACAAGTGCAAATATGGAAGAAAATGTATATTTACTTACTCATAGTTAATAATTTGTTGGAATTTTTTGTGGTATCACTTAAACATTAGGACATTTTTGTGGTCTGCTTTAAACATTGGGACATAATAAGAAATTTTTTCCATCTACGTGTTAAATAAGACCACGTAAGATTTTCACGTCTACACGCCGGCGTGCTTAGTTATTTTTCCGGCATCGAAAAAAATTGGAACAAAATTGTATAATTATAGTGTAGGATGGATCATTTTCATAATTAATGTTATATTGGGACATTTCTACTATTTCGCTTAGACATTGGGACATAATAAACAATTTTCCCTATATTCGGAGAAGGAACCACAAGAAAGACAAAAGTATGAATAAGTAAAAAAGGCAGAGGTCATAATGTTTTTGGGAAAATCAGCATCAATTATTTATTGGTTACTATATACTACAGTATATATGGTGATAAGATTATCAATTTTTGGGCTCCCTAATTAATATACTAAGTCCGAATTAGGTTCGTTTCATCCCAAGATCGTATGAATTCTCCATGAAAGCATATGAATTCACCGCACAAGTGTCTGAATTCAAAAACACAAACAAATAACAAGGGTTCGAATCCCATGAGGGGCGATTTTTTTGTTTTTTTAAATTCAGGTACTTATGCAACGAATTCATACGCTTTCAAGGTGAATGCATACGACTTTGCTGGGTTGTATTGGGTGAATTTCTTTGTTTTTTGAATCCATACACTTATGCGACGAATTTATACGTTTACAATGTGAATTCATATGAGTTTGTTGGTTCCTAATTTATGGGATCGGTTAAGGAGGGATTTCATAATATATATATATATATATATATAGGATACATTGAGATTACTTATTAGTAGTGAGAATTGAGATTTTATCATAACCATCAAATAGTTTTGATCTAACGGTTCACTCTATTCAGATTGTATTACATAGAGAAAACCTAAATATGGAACGTTAAATCAGATTAGGGATAGGTGAGTAATATTCACACACCTTGTAACCGATCCCCACTTTTTTTCTAGGGATTGGATTTGACTAATTATGGTATACAAAATGTACAACCCTGACATATTTTTTCGTTGATTGCGAATGATTTATCGTCGTTATTCTTGTTTTTTCGCAGATAGTTTTATATTTTTTACAATCATTAGGCGAACAATGGAGAATTCAGGTTGGTTTTATTTCGTTCGCTAGTTTAATGTGTACTGTTCGTGCACAGTATAGTCATATTCACGTTCTTCATCGTGTCTGAGATTGTATTATTGAGCATGATTGTTTTGTTCTTATGAGTTTCCAGATTGAGGCTCATCCCTGTTAATATTAACTTTTCAGCGTATTCATAGAAAACTTTTTCAGCGTGTGTGTTAGTGAATTTATCGCACTTTTTCATATTCGTCTCATGAAAGATGTATAATCGATTTTTGTGATTTTTGTTATACTATATTTTATTGTGTGGTCGAAGCGAATCATCTGGGTATATTCTTATGTCTGTGACAATATCGGTTGCTCCAGCTTGACATATATTCATTGCGCTTATGGAAGATGGAGGATTAAGTTTTATTTTTTTTTACTTTTCAATTTCGTTTTGTTTGCACTTGATTATCATTATGTTGGATGCAAATCTTACGTTTTTAATTAGTTGTACATTTTGGATAACACTAAGACCACATATAATGTTATTTGTCTAGGAAATATCGAAGGCTGCGATGAACGCATCACGTTTGATTTGTGTATACCTTTTGTGTATACTCGTTATGCACACCAGGAGGGATAAAAAATAACCTGAAGTTTACATCTTAAAGTGTTGGTCCACATTATCGCATTCTTCATGTTTCATTAGCGAAAAACCCTCGGTTTCTTAGACCAACAATCTGATCGGGAACAGGCGGCAACTTTTCACAGAGGTATGGTATCTGTGATCTTTTCAGCAGCGCAAGTGCATCAAGCAGCAGCAGTCCCCGTCGCTCGTTGCTGTCAATGTGGAGCTCGCTATTGCAATCCAATTTCAGCTTCACCCCATTCAATGCCCCTTTGCATGCGCGACGCGTTATCGATTGTGGCAATAACACATCGGTACTCTGCAAGAATAAGAAGAGAATTGAGAATTTTAGCTCTCATGGTGAGCCGCCCAAGGTGTGTTAACCACCGGGAGGCGAAGACGATGAGATCGTGGTGAGGCCGGGTGTCAAATTCATTCAAGTGGGGATTAATGATGACTCGTATTTGGGCTCGAGTGGATGGCTCACGATTCAAGAAATTGTCTGGGTATAAAGATGTTTGATAGCTTACTATTTCTTGAAAAATTCTTAGGTCTCTATTTATAGCTTAGCTAATATGTGGTGCTTTGTATATTTTTCAAATTCAATTCCTCCCTCATGTCAATATTTTGATTAGGTCAGTTTGTATCAATTCAAACTTGATTTTGTATCTTATTGTTTAGTTTCTTAAACTGAATAGTATGGTGGCGAATAGATGTTTATTTTTTTTTTTTGAACAAGAAAAATCTTTATTTCCACAAAGGCATAAGGCATGCCCCAAAAAGAGCCACACATCACACAAATACAGCTGCATACTATCAGCAGCAGAAGAAAAGAATCTCAAAATCCTACTCTAGCGGCAATAGAGCAGCAAGCAACAGAGAGCAATTTAAACACAAAATGATATCTACACTACCCACCAACAATAATACAAATCTCCAAGCTCCTATTCCAATTGTAATGGATTTTCAATCCATTTGTCGAACCTAACACACAAACCCCCTTTTTTTCTCCTTCCCATTTCCCAATTCCATGAATATGATTTGATTTCACCAAGGATATTGTCATGATTCCATTCACCATTATTGAAAACCAAGTCATTCCTTTTATTCCAGATTAGCCACACCACACTCATCCATATGACTTCGAGGATCCATCTCCACTTTTTCTTTTCTTCTAGACAACAGAACTGATTATGTCGTTCGTATGAAAGTATTTGTTATGCATTTGTATGATTTTCTTATTCATACAAATTGTTGGTAACATGTACAAGTTGATTTTTACGGGAAGGAACAACCATGGTGGTTGCATAGTTTTTGGTGCTGCAATAATTTCAGCCTGGGATTTTCGTACTCTAATACTAGTAGATCACTTTAAATCCTGGGATTTTGACTCGTGTTTATTATTTTTTGTTCATGATGTTTTGATTGACTTTACGCTTACAAAAAAATATGAACAAGACAGTTAAGACATACGCACAAGTGAACTCTGTATGTGAACATAAATAAATATATTTGATGCATATTGTCGAATAATTCTAGGATTTGCACGAATAACAAATGAGGTCATATGAATAAGGAACATGGATAATAACAACGAATAACATGATGTTTTGCACGAATAATAGTAAAGTTTATAGGAACAGTTTAAAATCATGCATATAAAAACATAAGTGTCACTGTGAATGAGGTTCATCAAACAAACAAAAAATGAATTCCAAATTTGATATATCCAAATTCAAAAGATAAAATCTAATTAACAATGCTGAGTATCAAAAGCAGTTGTCAAATGACATGTTATTGTATTTGATAATATTTAATCCAGTAGAAGGTCAACCTATCAACACTAATTCGGCATTAAAACCATCTTTGGTGCATAGATCGCGATAGTGAGAAGCTGCACGTGCCTTCACATCTCCACCAACAGTGTTATTGTTCCAGCTAATAATGGTTGTACAGTACCTAACGCGCATACGTCATAGTTTCCTAGACGACGTGGTTGACAGTCCGGTTGTCCATTCTGCAGATGTATCCCCTATGAATGTCTCTTGATACCTCATAGGTACACTCCGATATCCACCTTATTTCTTTTGTTTCGATGCTGAAATAGACGAAAGACAAAATTATATTTTAGTTGATAATGAGACGTTCAAAATAAAAAAATTCTATTACTTACGTATCAAACCAAATGGGTTCTAATTCATAGGTGCGATCACCAAAAATAATTATAGCTCCAATATATTTCCAATTACTAAAACATACTATATTCACAAACTGACAATATTATTCATACAAACTTAACATCTTTCTCGTGTATAAATTTTTATTCACACGACATAACAATATTATTCACATTCAATCAATTTTTATTCACACATAATCTGACTACCAATCTAAGATACCAATAAATCTATTTTCGATTACAAATTGACAATAATTCTAAAAATGTACTATAACATTAACCACATCAACCTAATCTGCATCACCATATTAACAACAAATTCTTTAATTGATGCATATTTTAACAATAATTATTCAAATCATAAAAATAAAACCAAAACTCAATTAATTGGTTATGCCAATAGTTGCTCCTCTTAGTCACTCACATCCAGAGAATTATTCACATATTACACAACCTTATGCATCTACACTTGAAGTTTAACATACAAAGTGCTGAAAATCAAACAAGCTGTTAGGGTCCACTAACTCAATAAATAAATGAATAGTACAAAAAATAAATGAATATGGCCACACACATACGAATAAGCCATATTGATTCACAAACTAACTCAATAAATAAATGAATAGTAAAAAAACACCAAATTCAATTATCCCAAATTCTGGATACAATTACGAAAATATTATGAAAATATTACGAAAATAACACCAAACTCAATTATCCCATAAATTATTCAACGATTCATACTGTTTACAGTGAAAAGTTAATATGAACATGGATGATACTCAATCCTGAAACTCACAAAACCGGAATGTCAAAGAAATACTAACTTATATACGAACATGACCATGAATAAGACTATATTGTTCGCGACCAATGCATATTAAACTAACGAACGAAATACAGCAAAACACGTACTCTATTGTTCTTCTCCAAACCAGCAAAACCTGTGTGAACCGTTCATTTCTAATGCATAGAAACACAATAAAACCCACCATAGATTGTGTACAAAATGAAAACAATTCACGATTTTTAACATCTATCAATTAGATACAGTTCGCACCCCAAAGTAAACCACGAACATATGACATCTCACAAAATTCGAAAATAAACATAACGAACACTAATATTAGAGTATTGTTCACATACACAACGATTTAGGATCAAATACTTAGTTCAGATTATTCCCCATTTCGTAAAAAGAATAAACATACAGTACTTACATATTCTTTCGAACGGGCTCCTGGATCGAGATTTTTTGGGGGTTTTTCTACAGTTGGTATAATGTCTCGATTCAACCAATATTTAGATGCACCTCCTATGGGTGTGCACAACTTGGAAGAAGTTGTGAACGAGTGTAGTCAATGTAGGGTTTAGGCTAGAAATCTTCAAAATCTATTTTTTTTACCTCCACAATTTGCAGATTTCATTGCGTCAAACACGCCAGTTGTTTCCTATTCACAAGGAAAGTGGATTTCAATATATCTATTTTTACTAATATAACCCCCACGTTTTATTTTGATTTTTTTAATCCATTTGTTTACCAAAAATACAATTAGTGAGAATTGAATTGTAACCGTCAGATATGTGATGATCAACGTCTCTCATTCAATCTCAATTCTCACTATAATACCCCATTCTCAACCTAGTGCACCCCTATTTATATATATATATATATATATATATATATTGTGTTCAAGTACAATGAAACATTATGTTTTAAATAATCAATTTTTTGGGGTCAAACACATGAAACATTACGCTTCGAGTGGTGAAGAACGTTTCATTGTCATTGACCACAAAAAATTGTGGTATGAGATAATTTACAAATGCGATTTTAACTAATTGTAATAGATATTTGTTAGTATTAAAAATTAAATTGTACTGGACGAGTTTTGATAATTTGAGGTTTATGAATTTTGATGACATGTTATTAAATTCAAAATGAAAAAAAAAAAAGTGTCACTACTGTTGATAGGTCCGTGTCTAGGTTGGAGTATAATACTTTAATTATTATGGAGTATTTTTTGAAAAAAGAAAGATAATCACGAAGGGCTGAAATAAGAGTCCTGGCACAATTCAATTTTCAGCAGCATATAAAGCTGGTCCAAATATCCAATTTTATATTTCTCTCTCTTGACTCCTTCTGGTGTCCTCTGTTCATCCGCTTTCTTAAGAAGTAAGTGATATCACAATTGCTTTTCTTTCCGTAACAATTGTTTATGTTAAGAAGTTATGATTGAAGTATTTCGTTCGTTCTTAAAATTCTTGTTTTTTATTTGAAGTATTTCGGTCGTTCATAAAATTCTTGTTTTGGTGAAAGGGTTTTGGGGTTTATAATTCTTTGCGTGTGCTCATGTGTTGTTTCTGTTAGTGGTAAGTTCCTACTTTTTTATTTATTTATCAACTTTTATTGAATATGTTTCTAATGAAGAATTAAGAATATTGATTCCATCAGCAAAATTGATTTTTCCTTTTCTTGTACTTTTTGCTACTGTCGAGTGTTGATGCCAGTACTTGGTTGTTATAGGACCTATTACTTGAGGCTTTTATCATTCAATTTGGTATATTATAAAGGGTTTTTCTTTCAATTATGATTGGATCATTAGTTATGGCTCACGATGGGTTGCTGTGGATTATGTGTTGAAAGATTTTTCTTGGTTGTCTGTTGGATTCGAGCTCAATTGTTTTGAGTTAACTTGTATGTTTTCTGGTCCTTTTTGCAGTTGAGTTTTTGTGATGGGTGGGAGTGCAGTTGATGATGATTGGGAGTTTGCCTCACCTTCGAGTGAGGTTAGAACTGTGGTTTTAGTTGGGCGAACGGGCAATGGAAAGAGTGCCACAGGCAATAGCATACTCAGAAGGCGGGCGTTCAAGTCCATGTCCAGCTCTGCTGGAGTTACAAGCACTTGCGAGCTGCAGAGAGCTATTCTTGAAGATGGCCAGATTCTTAATGTCATTGACACTCCCGGTATAACCACTTGCAAATTAAAATTTCAATTCCAATGACCTTTTGTGATGATGTAAGGTTTAGAATATGAAGATATCTAACGGATGATGTTGAAATATGAATATATGTATATGTGGTTGTGTACATAGATGTCTATGATGTTTCATAGAGATGCAGATGTAGATTTTCCGAATTTACTACTACCTTTGTTTAATTGGATGTGTCTGAGCTCGAACCAATTGCAATTTCCAGGATTGTTTGATTTTTCTGCTGAACCTGAGTTTATCGGCAAGGAAATTGTTAAATGCATCAACATGGCAAAGGATGGTATCCATGCTGTCCTTGTTGTCCTGTCAGTCAGATCTCGCTTTTCAAGAGAAGAAGAGGCTGCTGTTGAGAGCTTGAGGAAGTTCTTTGGGAGCAAGATTAGTGACTACATGGTTGTGGTTTTCACTGGTGGAGACGACCTCGAAGAAAACGAGGAGACTCTAGATGACTACTTGGGTCGTGATTGCCCTGAGCCTCTGAGGGTAATCTGTACCTATCAAATATTACTACTCTTAATATATTTGTTTTAATTGGCTATATGAATTCAAAGTTCTTTATGGGCACATGTTTAGAGTCTTGTTTATTTAGCTCTTTTCTACTGATTTTTGTTAAACGAACTTCAAAATCTTTCTTTGTTTAACCATTCAACAAATAGTGTAGAATGGTTCTCATTTTCACCACCTTCCTTTGGAAGGTTCTCTTATACATGGTTTCTCATCTTGAGAAGTTTTGTATTCTAATTGATGGTTTCTGATCTTAATGATGCAGGAAATTCTTAAAATGTGCGGGAATAGGTGTGTTCTTTTCGACAATAAGACAAAGGAGGCTGCCAAGAAACTCGAACAACTAAATCAACTTCTGTCACTGGTAGATAAGGTTATCGAAGGGAATGGTGGGAGACCATACACTGATGATGTATTTGTTGAACTGAAGGTGAGTGTTTTAGTTGCTCAGCTCGTTGCATGATACGTTCTTGATGATACTAATGCTTGTGATGCTTATGTTCGATCTCCAACAGAAAGGAGCAACAAAGCTGCGTGATCAAACTGCTGAAGTTAATTCTCTTGAGGGGTATTCCAAACAAGAGATTTTCGAATTGAAGGATCAGTTCAAGAAAACGTACGAGGAGCAACTCAAGAGAATAACTGAGATGGTACTTTTATGCCTCCTCAATATATCATTCTATAAGATTATACTCTGATCCTACCATTAACATGTGACACAATTTTTCCTATGTTGAAAAAATCGTATGTGATAGGTTGAGTCTAAGCTCAAGGAGACGACACATAGGCTTGAACAGCAACTGGCGGAGGAGCAAAATGCTCGGCTCAGGGCAGAAGAAATGGCGCAAGAAGCTCAGATGAAATCAAATGATGAAATACGCAAGCTGAGAGAGCACTTGGAGAGAGCTCAGAAGGAGACTGATGAACTGCGAAAGCAAGCTCAGAGTAGCGGATGCACCATTTTGTGATCCACCTCACTACTAGGTGAAATGTATAATCTTTTCGGTCACCTACCTATGTATAAACCTAAAAAGTTCTAAGTTTTCAGCTTTTCACACTCTTGTGTGTGGAAACTACTGTACTGGGATTTCTGTTTTCTTGAATTAAGTTCCTATTTAATACTTCATATGTTTATATATATAATCAAATCATGCTTAGAGTTTGTCCATCATATTTCTCTTACAGTTGGAAGCTTGAAATCTCATGTTGATTTGATTTTTTTGAATGTTGCATGAGTAATAAAAGCATGATTCTTGCTAAAAAGAAATTAGTTCAGCACTTGAGATTGAAGGATGAGAATTCAGCAACACTAAAGCAGGAAAAAAAACACAGAATACACTGTAAAGCAGTGAGTTAATGTCTCTACACAGGCATAATGATGCAACACACTATTATCAAACCCTTGAACAGATCTCCTCAGCAGCTTATTGCCTGTGCAGACAAGAAATACATTATAAAGATAGGAACTAGTCTTGAAGAAGCTCATAAGATCTAAAGCCCGATTTTGTGAAAACAAGAAGCGAAAGGCAACTTACCCGAGAGGAAGAACCTTCCTGTCGGGAAGAGGGTAGGCAGGTACAGTATTCTGCATCATATTCAGCTGGAGGACATTTCCAGAAAGGTAAGCCTGCATCGCGTAGTCTTGACCACCGGGCATCATGCTTAGTTGCTGCATCTTCTCATTTTCTGCTATCTGAATGTTTGCAACTTATATATTATATATATGATCATACAAATGTTTTCTCTTTTCTTGGGGAAGAAAATTCTTCATTTTCATGATTGGTATTAAATCTAGTCACAATAGGCTGTAAAAACAACTCCTTTTCTGGTGTTGATTCTTTTTTAAGTTATTTGTTAGCTTTTACCTTTGCTCTGAGGCAGGCATTTTCCTGCTCCAGCTGAGTTTCCTATTGGGCAAAACAAGTTCCACAAAAACGAGGTTGTAATGATTTTGTTTTGAACCCGAAAGAAAACAAAATCAAATAAAAATACATGTTGCTGGACTACTCTTGAGCAAAGAAAAATTACCCTTTTCTGCAAGTTCTCAGTTTCAGCAAGTATGAGCTCATGCTGTTCAGTGACAACATGATCAAATTAGTACGTGATGAAGCATGAAAATGTGTAATCGTCGGGGCTTGTGGTTTACCTTTTTTGCCCTTATCCTCGCAATACCTCGCTCGAGCCGACTCTCGAGCTGCTTCATCTCCTTCACACTTAGAGAAGCTAAGCCATCACCTGTGAGATGGCTGTAAAACAGAATATGTATAGAATCAACAACAATTAATTCTCTAACACAATCGACATATGTATACCACAATGTTTCTTTAATTAATAAGTAATAGTTTACTTTATACGAGGATGTAAGTCGTATTAAAATGTTCAATTTTTATTTTTTTTTCAATTTTATTACTAAGAGTCTCAAAACTTAGCAGTAACTTTGGCTATACATACTGAAAGTTGTAAAGTTATATTACCTGTTGAAGTTCTGGATCATCTGTATCTGCTGGCGCAGTTTCTTGGATTCTTGTTGGTAAAACTAATACAATTAATTAGTCAAGAAATTAGAAACACAAAGCTACTCATACACACAGACACACATACACACACATTACATGGACACGTTTTCTGATGAGCTTTATATTTAAATATTATACTAATTGGGGATTTCATAAATTTTACAATTGACTTACGGCTAATTAATGCAATGAATATGATAATATATCATGAATATCACTTACTTGTGTATTGATCTCTTGAGTAGTGTATGAACTTGAGCTAGAGGTTGCCCTTTTGTACCTCTCTATAGTAGACCTGATGCTGCATTCCCAAATCAAAAATATTATATGTAACATTTTCTTTCCTTGTATTCTCAACACCTCAATTTGTTAGTCAATATATCTACTCTTCTGGGGGCAGCGAAGCGAAATTCACTAGAATTATACTCCCTCCAATTTTTATAATTGGTGTTAATCATCAAATTACACATACTAAAGGAGTATTTGATTCTATAGCCTTATAATTACCATGATAATTAAGTACATACATACAACTAACTAAAAAGTATCTAAGAAAAGATAAAATACATAAGGTTTCATTAATTTATCATTAAATTTTGAACTAGGACACATATTAAAAAAACAGTAAAAATATGACCCTAACTAAAATGGAGGAAGGACAGAGGCACGAACAAATTTGACATAATTTCCTAATTTGAAGTGATGAAAGTAAATGAAATGAGACAACCAGATTATACAGTTATAACTGATGCAATTTAATTGATTAGACCTGAAATACACCACAATAGTATTTTTTTTTTTTTCATGGTTAATAGAAGGTTCTAAAATAGGAAAACATTGGAAACGTAAAGATGAACAAAAACGTGAAAGAATCAGAACTGCTGTTTTGATCAGACAACAGATCTGTGATCTGCCAGATGCTTATCATGTCTCACGGTAACATTTGTTTGGACTCCATTCTCTCCAACTCTTTTTTTTGCTAAGGCAAACTTCATAAATCCATCATCGCACAAAACTTTTCATCTAAAATATTTCTTTTCTCATGTTTTATTCACCTTTTCTGATAGGTATAGCAAAAAAAAGAAGATCAATTTTACATGAAAATGAGGAGTTAATTTTGTGTGTTCCTTCTTCTAAAGATTTGGTGAGACTCCAAAAACTAACTGACAAACTCTTCCCATTTTAAGAAGCTCGTTGTCTCATGATGCCCTAATTTTTCAAGAAAAGGGCAAGGAACTCATAGAAACCCTAAAATTGTATATTTAGTTTTATTAAAGTAAAAATAGAGAGAAATGAAAAGATCAGAAGAAGAACCTTTTGATGACATACCTTCAAATTTTGAGCCCTAGAAAAGAAAATTTCATGTTTAAAGTATCTATGCGTGTCACTAATCCCTAATTTCATTTCAAAATCTGCAAGAACCCTGATTAATTATATCCACTCCAAATTAAAGCAATAAGATTTAGGGGTGAGAAATGAAAGATTACTTGGTGTTAGCATACTCGTAGACTCGGCCACGAGTAGAGAAACAAATTAGGGCAACTTCAGCATCACAGAGCACAGACAGTTCATAAGCTTTCTTGAGCAGACCATTTCTCCTCTTGCAGAATGTCACCTGCCGATTCGTGTTGTTCTCTATCCTCTTTATCTCTATCTTCCCTCTCCCCATTCTTCATATTATTCAACACAAAATTAGCTTTGTTTAAGCAGGAAGGAAATCGAAAAGTGTTTTTTTTTTTTTTTTTTGTTTTGCAAGTATTTATATTTTCTTGGTAACGTTTCATGCAAAAACAGCATATATCATCTCTTTTTATCTGTGAAGAATCTGGAGAGAGAAGGTATATGCACTTGACTACCCTAATGCATGAGAAGGAATTGTAACTTTTTTTTTAATAAAGAAATAATTTCTATTTTGAAAAAACTGAAGCTATCTGAGAGGTATATACAAACCTGATCAGTTGTTGGAAAAGATAATGCTATTTTCCGGCGATGGAGTTGAAAGGCCTCGGAAGTTGTTGTATTCAGCTCAGGGTTCTTTAATGTTTTCCTTCAACATATATCCCTAGCTTTTGCATCGTTGTCTGGAGAGAGAGAGAGAGAGAGAGAGCTGGCGAAGAAAATGACATATTATTTTTCCAGAATTAAGGGTTTGCGTGATGTTGCAGGGCGGTTGATTATTAGCAGGAGTGCTTTCCAAATTCTCACCAAAAACTGCAATGCTTATTCTCTTTTACTTAGTGGACGACCAGTAAAAGATTAGCTATACTCACTTTACACAATAATTTAATTTTAAAAATTATGAAAAATTATCAGCCCAAAGGGGAAAAAAAAAAAAAAAGTTAAAAAATAGACATTATAAACTCCCCATGTAAACGATAACAATTGGTAAATTCTTATATTCATCCAATACTTTTAGAAGTGCATGTCTAGAGCTGTTAAATTACGTACGTTCCAAGAAAATATATAGAGAGAAAGTTACTTTTGTAATTTTATTAATTACCATAATAAATGTAAGTATGCAACTAAATATCAAATTCTAAGAATATTAAATAAGGGTAAAATTCAAAATATATTTCAAGTTTATTCTCAAATTAAGGGAATACTTATAAAGGAATGAATGAGTCATCGGAGATACCGAGCGTTGCGACTGCCACAAGTGAAAAGTCAAGGGTTACACATCCCCCCTCCCCCAATTAAAAAAAGATGAAGGGAGTGTATATGGCGGATGGGATCTTCTTTGTCCCCAATTCTTCGTGTATCACCGTATGTCACTACAAATTTCGACAGTTTTAATAAGTTTTTTTTGTAAAATAAAAATTTATTATTACATAATATATCATGACTAATATTTATAGCAAAAAAAATATAACTTTAAAAAACCATATACCATGATTTTGGAATAATCAACCAAAATAAGTGTTTTTTTAATCTAAATATTCCAATATCATGGTATATGATTTTTTAAAATTCTATTTTTTTTGCTATAAATATTAATCATTATATTATGTAATAATAAATTTTTATTTTACAACAAAAAGTTATTAAAACTATCGAAATTCGTAGTGACACATGGTGGCACACAAAGAATTGGGTAGGATCCCATCCGTGTATATGGTGCTCGAATTATCAAGTCAAATGTATAGCTTATGGTCTCGAAATCTTTCTACCACTGAGCCAACCGAAATACATACTAATTTTCTATAAACCTTGATGACAATTAAGGTAATCTTTTGTGTTCCATACTAATTTCATTACATTAGTACGTAATATTTATCATAAAATTAAAATTTATTATTCAATAATGAATCATAGTAATGATGATTTAATTCAAAAAACGAAATTAAGAAAAATTGTAGTATATCAAAATTTTGGAATCTTCAACCCAAACAATCATTTATCAACTGAAAAACAAATTAATTAAGCATAAAAAAATAAAGTCTGACATAAATTAGTGGACTTTAATTGTTCGTCGGTAAATCATCTATACCTATATAAAAGTGGAACCTTTCCACTAAAATTTTTCCCGCCAAAAGTGTATTTATAACTATTAATTAATTTTTCTTTTCCATAAAATTATTAATAATATTTTAATTATTATAATGTCAACTGTTACTTTTTTTTAGTTTTGACTAATTTCAGTTTCATCCATGATTGTTGCTCTTGGGGAGTACAATTTATATGTAAATCAAACTGCTATGTGTCTAGGTACGTTTATCGATCCAAGATTATTGCTTCTCATTAGTGGGATCAATTTCCTCTCATACTAGATAT
>JAYJMF010243110.1:0-14406 GCA_036873715.1 Salvia sclarea
GTCACACATAATTATGTGTGGCAAAATACCCACACATAATTAAACATGTGTAGGTAAATCTATTTCGCATTTTCAAGTAGTTAGGGACATTAATATTTGTGTGGCGAAAAAATAGTTAGGCACGTTTAATTTTTAATTCTTATTTTTTCTTTACTTTTAGTTTCCTATATGCTGACGTGGCAAATTTAAAATGATTATTAGCCACATGTACTAAATCATTACTAATACTATACTTATAGATTTTGACACAGAATTACAACCTATTAATATTTAATAAGTGCGACATATGGTTTTCTGTGGATTTTTTTCTTTCTATTTGTCTTATTCAAACAAATATATTTTACGCTTTATTAACTTAATATAAAATACTGGCCACAAATAGTTACTACTAATTATGTATATCCATGTGGAGTTAGAAAATTGTGTTGCGCCCTTAAACCAATTATTTATTTTTTTGAAACTACTGTAAACCCTTAAACCAAATTTATTATTTTCTCCTAGCTAGGTATATGACAAATAAAATAAAATTAAACATGATAACCATTCTTCTCACAGGCAAATTATAATCTCAACAAATTGAAATAATTAGTAAAATAAAAATGTGTGTGTGTGTGGGGTTGGGGGGATTTTAATTATTTATGAATTGAAATATCCGATAGCAAAATTAAATAGAATATTGAACTTATTCTTCTAACATTCAAATTATTATTCACAAAAATTTAGGGACATGTGAGCATAATAAAAAGAATTAAAACAAAACAAATTGATAAATTTCAAAATATTTTAGAATATAATCACTTACAAAAAAAATATTAAATATATTTTATTCGGTAAAGAGAGATATGGGGAGAATTTCATGTTTGAAAAAACCAAATTACTGTATTTAAAAATATTTTAGAATAGTAATTATTTTAAAAATATGTTTTCTATTTACACGTGGTAATATCCCACTAAATAAAATAGGATTACGTATTTTAGCTGTTAGGATTTGTTTAGACTGTTCAAGATATACTGTATGTATTTTAACGTATCTGTTAGGATTTGTTTTAACTTCAATTCTTAGAGATCGAATTTAATTGAAAATATATACTTAAAGGATAGAACTAAAGCATTCAATTTATTCCCAATAAGTTTAAAATAAATATCTGAATATATCTTACTGGGTTAAGTTTCTTTATTGGTTTTATTATCTTATTTTAGAATATTCAAATAATATATATTAAAAGATTGTAAATATAATTCAAATTGATTTAATTTTAATTTTTGGTTCAATAACTTTAGAGAAACTCATAATTAACACGAAAAATTATATGTATTGTCCTAGTGTGTTGAAATTTTTACGTCTGTATCTTACGTAAGCATGATTGCAAATCAACAAGTAACATATTCAAAATTTTAATGTATGTATCCTAATGACAGACAAACTTGCCTAATTGGTATATTAGAAAAGGTCCATATATCATGACAATAAATGTAAATTTTCTTAATTACTATATATTATATGAGATTGAGCATGGTAAAATCAACAAATACAAATGTTTATTATCTTATAGTATGATTAACAAATACAAATGTTTATTATTTTATAGTAAGGTTGATTTGGTTCAATTCAGTATCTGATTAGAATATTTTGATATTCGAATTTGAAATCTTATAATTTGAATTTGAATGTGAATATTTTTATTGTTTTGATTAGTAATTTCAAATAAAATTAAAAAATTATGATATCCAATTCAATATTCACACACACATATACACACACACATTGAATCTATAAAGTTATTGCACTAAACGTATAAATTTATTACACTAGATATAGTGTTATAAACTTATAGGTGTATAAATTCAGTACAATATTTGTATCATTTTGTACAAACGTAGATATTTATAGTTGTTAGTTTGAAGTAGACATTTAATTTTATTTTGTGCACACTTCCGTTCACAAATTTTAGTGGTACAGATTAAAATAAATTGTACTATTAAAATATTAAGTTAGTGAAAAAGGTGAACACACTACATGAGGGTTATGCGGGTTCATGTTTACAAAAATAAAGGCGGTTTCTTTTTTTGTTGACAACCCAACTACCCAAATAAGATACAAGTGAACGAATTTTGTGAACGGTGGAAGTATTATATAAAATAATATTTCATGCCACTATGGTTTCATCATTTGCTTAAAAGATGACCATATATAATCACTTTTTTTTTATATTGTTACGCAATTTGTATAAAATATTAAATAATTACTGAAATTCTTGTTAAACTATAATTGTGATTATTTATTTGGACTTGCCCCAAGAAATACCGGTATTGATTATAAAATAAACTATTAATTAGTCTGTAACCCGTCAAAACTTGGATAATATCATTTTATGTGATAATTATGATCATTGTAAACGTGACAATATATATCCAGGTGATAGGTATCCTATTTAAAAAATAATTGTACTTTATGTACCTATATCAAACTCATAAAATAATATGAGCTAATTACGAAAAAATTATTTAAACGAAAATATTTATTTGGTCAAATTAAATTAATTTATGAGAGTCGCCTCGCCTCGTCGAAATGCACCACAATCACATTTCCTCGACTTGAATCGCCGAGACGCACGGTTGCATCGCCGAGACCGAAATTCTCGTACATGTTCAAAATCCTATTTAAAAAGTAATTTTATTATATATTCCAATTCGTTTGAAAAACTTTGTTGAGTGATATAACCAAACTACTAAATTAACTTAGCAACTAAATCATGCCCCCCAAATTTTGAAGCACACACATTTATAGTTTCAAAATGAAGAATCCTAATGGGAATAGATCCTAGAGATTTAGAAAAGTTATCAATTTAAAAGAGATAATGATAAATACATACATTTTTGTACTTATCATAATTACTGAACATTGGAGTTCCCTCAAAATTAATTTAATTGAAATCTAAATTATCGAAATTCATAGTTTTGAGAAAATTACTTCTAAGTCTATCTTAAGTTGAATAAAAGTATTAAAATTAGGGAATATAGTTTACAAAATTTAAAAATCTTGATTGGAGATAAAAGCAAAAAAATCCTCTAATTTTTTGGGCTAAACAATTCAATTGAGATAATGACAAAATATTTGTAATAAGTTAATGCTAAAATCAAGGGAATGGGCTTAGACAAGGTGCCTTTTCATACCGACAACAAGCTTGTGGCAGATGCGATGGCATCGGATGGTGAGATCTTATCTGAGTCTGGCGAGATAATTCGAAGTTGCAAGCTGTTGTCGAGATCCTTTACTGTTTTTCAAGTGACGTATATTTGCAGAGAGGCCAACTATATGGCACATGCAATTGCTCGTAAGGCTAGTGATTTTCAACACCCTCGTGAGTGGATCGAGCCACCGTCTTTTGTGATTGGTCTTCCTACCTTCGAGTGTTCTTGTGTTATTTAAATAAAATTCCTTTCTTTCCCTAAAAAAAAAACTTTTAAATCAATCCTATAAAATTTGTTAAATTTATCCAATTTCAAACTATCATGAAATGAAACCAACTTATATTTTGGGATGTTACATAAAGGAATAGATTTTTGGTGATGCCACGTAGACCTAAAAGTAAGGGGAGAGCTAGAATTATAATCGTATATAGAATGAGATAAGATTATAATTGTATAGAAAATAAGATAATACATAATGTACATCCATAATTTGAATATATATCTTTTAGGGGAATAAGACAAATTAATTATCATATTCATTTTACAACAAAAGTCTATAAAGAAACATATTTATTAATTTTTAAAAGGCATCAAGGCTACAAACGAAAATTATAGCCTCATATGGAAATTTTCAGCAAATAAAATTTCTTATATTGGATAAAGAATGCGTAATTTAGTATTTAATGCATACAACTTTTCAAATGTGAAATAAAATATTACTATTACTATGAATTCCTTAGATCTAATCATATTCAGTAAATAAAAGAACCAATTATGTTTATAATAAAATAAATAAATAAAACAAACGAGAAGCTTAAAAAAATGGTGGGAACTCAAAATACAAATAGGAGATTTAATTTTCGTTTTAGCGCCCTTTACCAAAAATAATACCCTCCAAAATCTGAAATACGAGGTGCGGCAGTTTTCTTATCTCTTTTGTGATGGTTTTCTTCTCTGATTCTCCTCTCAACTCAAAGTCCTCACATCTCCAAGCAACACCTAGATCAAGATTTCTTGACTCGATTTTGATTGTTGGCAATATTATGTCTATGGATTGGTGGATTCACTTGAGGTTAAAGACATTAGTATATATTGTCTCCATGTTTAATCATTATGTAGAAAATTTTCTGTAGTTATTGATGTTCTAATTGTTTAAATCCAGGTATGCTTTATTCGTGCATTGTCGGCGGTATGATCGAAGGTTCCAAATCAGAGGGACTGGAGAAGGTCTTGTTTCTTCGACCAGGTGATTGCAGTCGCTACCTTAGGGCTAAGCTATACTTCTTTTTCATCATTTTGAAAGAATTGCTGGAAATAATTAAGTACTTTACTATGCTTATCAGTATGATTTAAGTTGTTGTTAAACACTAGCTTTAAATACTTAGCAGTATGATTGAAGTTTAAGTTGTTGTATATTGCTTACCAACACAATTTACCTATTGGAGATGGTAATTTCTCTCAACATGTAAGGATTTTACTCAAATCCTCTTATAAGAACTTGTGTTTAGGAGCCTATGTACTCTCGGTTTATTTCTTGAAGATGATGAACTTTATTCTATATTAATCAACTGCCTACATGATGACAATTATTTCTATGCATAGGTTGGTGCATTGCTTATGAGTGGAGGAGGTTAAAGGCAATGGCAGTGCCAGAGTTGTGCAAGTTGCGCGTCATATTGAACATGAGGTTGGTTTGAAGAAATCGAATTACAACAGCCATATTTGTTTATTTAGTTTTTCATTATCTCTTTACTCATGTCGTGTTGGATAATTATTTGCAGTAAGTAGAAGAATTATCAATGTGTGCTGAATGTTCTATGATTATGTTTGTTACTGAGCAGGTTATGATTCATAAGGTTTTGGAGAATTGCAAGAGGAAAAATTCATTGAATAGAACTTTCGACGAAGAATCTAATGCTAGGGCTAAGGAATAAGAAAGACTAAGGAAAAAGGTCCAGCTTTTGATGAAGAAAACAAAAAGTACAACAAGTTAAGCACAATTTCTTGTAAGCTTCGAGCAGTTGCTGGAAATGATTTTGCTCTGTTTGAGTAATATTGGATTCAAAGATATTTATATATTTCTTATGTTTGTATAGGCAAGTCACATGGTAATTCCATATATGCTAATGTTGGTTCCTCCATTTTAATTGGATAAGGTACGCTGCTCTATTTTTCTCTCCGATTTTTTCTTTTATGTTCATTATTTTTTATGACTGTTCATTCTATGTTGCCTTTGTTTTTTTATATATATCATTTCAATTTTGATTGGTTTATCTATTTGTGTTTATCTTGTTGAGCATTTATTATGATGTGTATTGCGCAGCTATTTTCCCTGTTCATGCGAGTTGAGGCATCTGTATCAAGATGGCTTTTGTAATGGATTATTTATGGGACTTGTGGTTTCGAATTCCTTTTTCCTACTATAGCTTATTGTATTGCGTATGTTAATGTTGTGTTTTTATTATCTCTACAGGTATAAATGAAGCTTGTCAAGATGAAGTTAATCGAGTACCCCATTGTGGATGGAATTGCTTGTCATCAAAAGCTCGAAGAAAAATACAAAAGTGATCAAACAAATTATGTAGTTATCTTGACATTTTTTGTAGTTGTTATTTTAATACTTGTATACTTTGATTATATTGAAATTAAATTTTTGTACTAGTCTTTATGTAATTTTGAAGCTGTGTTTATAATATATTTAATTGATAGTTCCTTACTAATATAAATTTAATAATAATATTAATATTAAATACTGAATTGGATAAAAGCACATAGATGTTATTCTCCACACATTGTATTTGATTTACCCACGCTTATATTTAGATTTCTTCATAAATAAAAAATATTTTTAATATTTAATTATATATAAAAATAATCAGTCACACTTAATTTATAGTATTTACCCACACATATAAATCGTCAAGTGTAATTTCCATGTCATCATCCACGTAATTTCCACCTCATTATCACGCTCTACGGAAAATATTTTTGACGACACATAAAATATACATTCAGTGACATATATATGTATAGGTAAATGTTTTGACCTTTATCCACACATATACTTATGTGTGGGTAAAAACCTTTCCCCACATTGTATTACCCACACAACTTAACACTTAAATTATGTGTGGGTAAATGTCTATATCCACACATAAAGCTACTTTTAGCCACACATCTATGTGTGGCTGAAACTCTTATTTTTTGTAGTGAACCCTAATAATCAACTAATTGAAAACTAAGTCAATACCCTAATTGAATTATATAATATAAATTGTAATTAACAAGTACTAATAATACCAAAATACTAGAGTGTGTAATTGATGAAGGAATTGAAATTTATACGTAATTCATGCACTACGTACACCCTTATAAGTTATAAAGTGGTATAATTAATACCACTTAGTTACAAAACTTGAGTATTTTTATTCCAAATTTCATGATCAGCTATATTAACCATGCACCTTCTGAGATCCAATTATAGAGTATTCACCTTTGATTTAATATCAAAACCCTAAACAAAATCATAAGATATTAAATAGGAGCTCTAAATATTGATACACTGTAATTATTGAAATTGTTATATAACCTTAAAATTGTTATAGTTATTATAATATTCTAGGGTTCCTTAATTTGAGACAGTTAACATTAACAAAAAAAAATAATTAAAAATGTACTTATTTAATGATCTCTCTCTTTAATTACTCACCAATCCAGACACCCTAATACCCTGTAACCTATATTTTGGCAAAGGTAATTTTAAACACTTAAATTATTTATTTTCTTACATAACTTATACAAGTGTGACATATTATATCTATGCCAAATATAAAAGTGAAATGTCATTATTATTCTAGCATGCATGACTTCTTACTGTCAGTCTCTCTCAGCAACCAAAATAATGTTTTATGTACCTTCACAAATCTCAATCATTTACTATACAAAAATAGCTACATCATTTACTTTTATATTTATATTATATTTATATTTATATATCACACGTCTGCATCTCTCTCTGCAGTTGACACTGATACCATTATTGGCAGCGGTTTTTCCTCTGATTCAGAATTTATGTCTTTGTGGGAAAAGAATCCAAAGAAAACTATTAAAAAGATTTTTTCCAAAATATGCTTTTTTATCTAAAATCATATAACATACAAAGACGCAACATGCAAATTCACCTCACACCTTTCCTTCCTTACTCTTCACTCTTTCATAAATTCAGTAGCAACAATCAAGACTTTTTTTCCCAAATCATCATAACCCTATTTTCGTCTCACGCAAACCAAAAAAATCAAGACTCCCTTTTAGGTAAATAAAAAATAAAAAAAAAATAGAAGAAATTTGAGGATATATAGTTAGATTTTGCACACGGTGAATATTTTCGATAAGGTCGAATATTAATTGCATGTCATATTACGTGGTTGTGTGACTAAAACTTAGCTAGTTAATATCACATGCTCGAACGAGTTTTTAGTCTGGGAAATTCAAATTCATGTGCAGTTTCAGAGTAAGTCTAATATTCGTGTATTACATACAATTAATGATGCCTATAATAACACTCTCCCCGTCCCAATTTTATAGGCTGATTGAGATTTTCACGAGTACGAAGAAAAAATATTGAAAATAAACTATAGAAGTAAATTTTCTCTATTCCCATATTTATTGAAGAAAAGATAATGTGAATCAAATTAAATAAGGATCAATTAGTAAGTCGATTAGTAAGAAATTTAAGGATATACAGTTGGATTTTGCACATTTCGATAAGGTCATATATTAATTGCATGTCATATTACGTGGTTGTGTGACTAAGACTTAGCTAGTTAATATCACATGCTCGAACGAAAATCCAAATTCATGTGCAGTTTCAGAGTAAGTCTAATATTCGTGTATTTACATACAATTAATGATGCCTATAATAATACTCCTCCCGTCTCATTTATATAGGCTGATTGAGATTTTCACTGAGTATGAAGGAAAAATATTGTAAATAAAACTATAGAAGTAAATTTTCTAATATTATTCCCATATTTATTGAAGTAATAATAAAATGATTCAAATTAAATAAGGTTATATTAGTAAATGGATTAAAAATTTATTACTTTTTACGGAAACAAGCTTATATATGTGGGACATATGAAAAGGCAAACAAACTTATATAATTGAGACGGAGGGAATGTTTATTATGAAATTATCAAATTAATAATGCCTATAACATATATTCCTCTCTATATTTATATAGTTGTTGATGTATATAAATTCAAAATTGAAGAAATGAAATAAAAATACCTGGCTTCTTGATAGACCAGTCTGCCTCGCCAGCAGGTGCTTATCTGCGTCGCTTGGATACCTGAATTGATTACATTCAAATTAAAAATTAAATTAAATTAAATATGTAGTATTAATGATTTAGGTCATGTCATATAAAATTGACTTTATACAGTAACAAACTGAAATAAAATTTATTGATATCTTAATGAATGGGTGTGAGAATCTATGTGAGGCAATCGTAGATATAAAGTAAACGTACTGCTCTCTGCTGTCGTCTTCTTTTTTCTTCTTACCATTTTTCATCCTACTTTTTTCTCTCACACCAAAAATTACTCTCTCTTTATCTACCTTTCACACTTACCAAATAGTCACCTAGCTTTTTTTATTCATTTTGTCTAAAATATTATATATATATATATCCATTTTCAGACTCTAAATCTTGACATGAATCATCGGAGCTGCATGAAATTACATTGCTTTTTTACCATCCGATTAAGAAATAAATTTGCATGGTGTCCAGCGAGACATGTCAAGATTTATGGAGAGAATTTATCGTCTTATTTACCTTTCAAACTTACCAAATAGTAGTAGATGTTGAAACTACAAACTATATTCATTTTATCAAAAATATTTTCGAAACATTACTAAATAAAAGTGTCCTGCGTCCGTTTTCCGGCTTCCTAAATCTTGATGTGACCCGTCTGAGCCGGACGTAGTTATGTAGCATTTTCACCACTTGATTAAGAAATAATATACAGTTGCATGGCGTCCGACCAGCCACGTCAAGATTTCTAAAATATATCTCTCTCTCTCCATTATGTAACCTCTAACTTTATTTAGCTTCCACACTTACCAAATAGTAGTGGAAGTCAATTTCAAACTATAAACTATATTCATTTTATCAAAAATATTTTCGACTCATCAGTAATATTTACTCCAAATGTCCATCGTCCATTTCCCCGACTCGTCCTCATTTTCACCGTTTGATTAAAAGAACACAGACCGCATTAAATTATGCGGCATCCAACGAGCCACGTCAAGATTAAGGGAGTCGGAAAATGGACGTTGGATAGTGGATACCTCAAATAAACATTTCTGATAAATTAAACATATACTTTTGTTTTAGGGTTTAAAATAATATTTATCCATTTTTACAGAAAAACATGCATGATTATAATTCTCCCTTTCCCAACCTACTTAATCATACCATCAAAAGCTAACCATGAAATTCAGTAATTCAATGATTATAACTCTAACAAAAATTTTAAAGATATATATATATATATATATATATATACTTACGGGTGGAGAAAATGCTCGAAAAGCCAAGCCCTCAAAATGGTGACCGACCGCTGCGGCAGGCCGCGCTGCGGCCGCCACGCCTCCTGCTCCATGTGGCGGAGCGCCGCCTGCTGCCGCCGCACCAGAAACTTCAGCCGCGGCGTCTCCCCCTTCGTCAGCCCCGATTTCGGCCCCTCCTTCTCCCCGAGCTGCTCGCAGCTCCGCCGCAGCTGCTCCGCCACCGCCTCCCGCAGGCACCGGAAGTGCCGCGACATCGCCCGCCGCGCCAGCCGCGTGTACGCCGCCGCCGCCCCGTGCCCCGCCACCGCGTCGAACGAGCCCACCACCCGCTGCATCCGCTCGCAGTAGTGGCCGTACCGGCGGTCCACCTGGATATATTCGTAATTTACTCATAAATAAATACAAATTCATAATTGGGAGTTTGACATTTGAATGCCAAGACATAATTGATTCATGAATATAAATACAAATTCACTCGGTTTACAATTGGTGGTTGAATAATGAGGGTTGATTAATTAATTAATTAGGACGGCGGCGGGAGTGTTTAATTAATTGTGTGTTTAATTAGTGGAAACGGTTGGGATTAGAGATCGTAATCGGATGGAAACGTTTCTCCTAATGAGTGGTTAGCCACTCGTGTCATCTCACTCTCAATAATCATCAAATGAAATGAAATGAAATCCAGAAGCATAGTCATAGCCCTAGCTACCTATGATTACCATATCAATAGAATATTTTTTTTAAATTAATATTATAATATTTGAAGGTGAGATTTACTGCTGGAAACTGAATTTTCGGAAAAAACGTTAGATGTAAACATTTAAAGGTTATATTCAGTCCATTGATCTTTCCATAGTATTTGAATTCCAGTTATTGGAAGATGTTTTAATATTAGAATTCAAATTAATATTATAATATTTGATGGTGAGATTTGGTGATAATTGAATTTTTTTTCTTGAAAAATTAAGAATGATAGACAAGAGAAAAAAGATTTCAACTCGTTCAATATTCGAACCAGAGTGCTTATTTCAGAAGTTTCTTGTACATAAAATTTATTAATGAATGTGTGCATCCATAATTTATCTCATAATATTTAGAAAAACAATATTAACCGTCAACTAAAAAATTATTTACAATTGATTTCTTTACATATGTAATATTTGAATTCAAATTATTGGAAGATGTTTTCATTGGCCGGCAATTAAATATTCATGGCGGAAATTTACCGGAATTTGCTTCCATTTTTATATATATATATATATAGAGAGAGAGAAAACTTGCCTCGTCAAGCATGGCGGAGAGTTTGACCTTTCTCCGTTGATGCTCGAGCCTCTCCGCCGCCGATAGCGGCGGCGGATCTCTAGATGAAGACGGCGAATCAACGGCGCCGGATGCGGCGGCGCCGCCTCCTTGGTAATTACGCTTCAATTGATCGCTACCGACGCTGCAAAACTCCTCCAGCAATTCCCGCGCCGCCTTGGCGTATTTCGAATTGCTCAATGCGAAATGAGGCGCGCCGGCGCCGACGCCGTGGAACTGCGGCGGCGGAAACAGAAGCTCCTCCGCCGACGACGCCAGCGATAGGGAGAGCGCCTGGCTAGGGTTTGGATTCCACGCGAATTGACCAAAATCCCCTCCGCCGCCGCCGCCGTGGAAAGTGGGGTTAGGGTTTGGAATCACCGCCGCCGCCGATCTCTGCGGCGGATTGATCGCGAAGAGCTGCATCGCCGCAGCTGAATCGGAGCTAATCCTCTCGATTTCGTGATGACTGTAGGCATTAGATTGATGAATTCCGCTCTGATCCTTCAAATTCCCCAATCCGCCGCCGCGGTGGAGGAGCTGCGCCTCCAGCAGCTCCGTCGCGGCGGAGGAGGAGGAGAAACCGAACATCTCGGAGAATATTCCGCCGTCCTCCTCCACCTCAATTCCGGCTAGCTGCGGCGGCCCCGCCGCGGCTCTGTCGATCTGCTGCGGCGGCGATCTGTCGAATCCATTCGAGAAATTGAAGATATTCTGGTGGAAATCCTGCGACATGGAAGCCGATTTGCGGAGGAATTGCGCTATTTCCATAACAGTGTCGCTGTCATCGTCGTCGTCGTGGCCGTCTTCGTCTTCGCCATGGCGGTGGAAATTGAAGCCCTAATTTGATCGTGAAAGAGAAAGAGAAAGCATGAATATTATCAGTGCTTTATATTTAATTCTTTTTTTTTTGAAAAAAAAATAAAGAAAAATGGGAAACGAATAAAATTGTGGTTGAGATTTATCAAATGAAATATACATTTCCATATACCTCTTTTATAGTTGCAGGTTGTAAAAGGAAGCATAGCTCTTAGCCATCGTTTTCTTCTTCAATGGGATTCGTGAAAGAAACAAAAACTATTCTTTTTCTTTTTTTTTTCTTTTTTTCTTTTTTCTAATTTTTTTCTTCTTTTTCTCTCTGAGTTTATGAGGCTGTCGTTGCTTTCTTTTTTCTCTTTGGCAACTTTGTTTGTGATTGCAGTGAGAGTGGTGATGTGGTTGTTGTCAATGGCAATGAAGAAGATAAAGATGGGAAAAATTAATAAAAGTAATTAATTTAAGAAGACTTCTTAATATATATATATATATTATATATAAAATATGACACACGTATGATATGTTGGAATATCAAATATATGTCCATGCTGAGTCAAGGGAAGGTTTGCTCTCTTTCTATTATAATAACACAAAAACTTCTGTCAGGATGTCTGTAGCGTAAAGATTGTTATATTTCACGTTGGAGAAAATTAAGTACCGGTGTCTGCATCTGCACTGCAGAGGTCGTCGCATGAGTCCACCTCTTTATAGAAATGGTTACTTGTATAGTTGTATATATGTAATAACATGCACCAATATTTTATTCGTTTTCTAGCTTAGAATGCTACTTTTTAAACTTTGATACAAAATATATGTTTTTATAATTTGTATAGTTTACAATGTAATGAGAAACTAAAGATGATAAGGCTATGTTGCATGGGTACGGGGGCGAGGTTGAAAATTATAGGATGCAATTCGTTAATGATACGTCTATCTTTATTATTTTATTGATCACTTATAAAATATATATTAATTTTAAATTTTCATAAATAAAATATCACATATATTTACAAAGTAAGCAAATATTAAAGTTTCAATTAAAAGAATCAACTTCTAACGTGCAATGTTTGATATATAAAATGTCTAAATATTGTTCAGAAAAATAAAATAAAATATGAATACATTTAATTAGAATTGTCCGAATTCGGTACTCGATTTTAAATTTTGTTGATTTGCAAAATTGCTAAAAGAAATCTTAAAAATAATTCCAGATGCAGCCGATTTCTGAGATTGACGCACCGAATTCGCGAATCAGATTTATTTATTTATTTGGATTCGCCACGTGACGTATCGGGTGCCAATCCCGACAAAATTCCACTCTAGAAGTATATGATACTGTAATGAGATTTTCTTTTTTTTGGAAAATCCTTACATGATATGATTAATCGGTTGGTCGTTTTAAACGACTTTGTGCCAACATTAAATATCACATTGTTGGTTGTACACGTTTACATGGCAGCCACGTAGCTTAATTTCGTTTCGCCCAATTAATTTTCATGAATGTGATAATTTATACAAATTGTACAATATTATGTTTGTTATCTTATAAGATTTAATCATATTACAAACCAAAGAAATAAATAAAATGATATTATTAAATGTAAAACAACTTTAAAGAATTTGAAGAAGCTTTGTTTGGTCCAGCTAGCTGAGGGCAGAGATAACAGCACCTGAATCATTATTAATCTGGAATTTGAAATTACGAAATTGCCCTTTTTTCTCTGTTGTGGAGTACGGTATTTAAGAAACCTAGTACACAGGAGAGAATTAATCACGGTGGAGAAAAAGGACAATATCAGAAGGGTAAAAGAATAGTTTATTATAGTAGATTTTTTATAAATTAATAAACTCTTTAAAATAATAAAATCTTTTGATCTTGACTCGGGTCTTTGTAAAAAATCATCAAATTCGATAAGATAATAAGATAATAATTTTTCAGAAAATTCCTTTATAAATATTAGGTCCCATTAAAACTCTAAATTAATAATTTATAAATGTTATAATTATATATTTTTCCTCAACCACTCTTGTAAATTTTTTTGAGTGCATTTGGGATGGTCTTTCTTATATTCAAATAATGCTTTATGCATTTGATCATTCATAGATGATTTTGCAATGCCTTTTAGATGAGAAGACATGCATGGTTGGGTGTTAAGAATTATTTTATTTCTATATTGAGATTTATATAGTATATGTTTCATTCGTCATGCATGAATATATTTAAAATAGTTATTTAAGTGTAATGAATTAATGTAAACATGTATATTTAAGTAATTCCAATGAATTGATACATGCGTTCATGTATATAATAGTTATAATAGTTAATTGTATACAATGAATTGATATTATACATGTATATATTGAATTAGTTATAAAGAATTGGTTGATGCATGGATATATAATCAATGAAACATATATGAATTCATTTATTTTCAAGACATATGTACTAAATTTAAAAAGTCTCTCTTTTAATTAATAAAATATTAATTTATCGATATATTAATATCTCTCTAAATTAATAAAATT